>JAHFWL010001186.1:0-80183 GCA_021292165.1 Shinisaurus crocodilurus
TCTAAACAATTTGTGTGTTGCCCCCAACGCCAACCCATTGTCGAAGGTTTTTCAGCCAAGACCACCTTCTTCTTTTCCCACACTCCTTTCCCCATTTATTTCCCCTTGTATAATCAGCTGCAACAGTCTATCGTTTTCATTTCTCATTATATGACCAAAATATTCTTTTTTTGTGTTTTATACATTCTTGATCTTTATACGTTCTCGTTAATACTTCTTCATTGGTCACCCTCTCGGTCCATAGAATTTGTAACATCCTGCAGTTATGTTGCTTCTCTTTCCTCCTTCTCATTTAGGGCCCACCTGGGCCAGCGGGTCCCGAAGGACGCCAAGGAGAGAAAGGCGCCAAGGTAAAGGACTGGAGCCCTCAGGGGCAGAGAAAGTGAAATCGCTTTCAGTTTTATTCGACGTTTCCCCCTCAACTACCGCCTGATTCTCTTTTCCCTCTTCACTGCAGGGTGAGGCTGGTTTGGAAGGCCCTCCAGGGAAAACAGGCCCTGTTGGCCCCAGGGGCCACCGGGAAAGCCTGGCCCAGATGGACTTCGAGGAATTCCAGGCCCCGTGGTGAGTATTTGTCAATGGATGTCATGCGAAGGCTTCATATCATAGGAGAGGCAAATTGTTAAATCAGTGTTCTGGATTCTGTGTTGGCTGTTCCTTGGACTCCAGTCAGTATAAGGCCATGAAAGGATTGGGTATTTTCACTGGCCGCATCCTTAGGCTGATGTTGTATATCCCAAGGAACAGATTGCCCTCCAAGCACCAGGGGAAGTAATTCAAATTTCGTCTTGCCTGTACATTTCTGGTTCTCCTACGTCGATGGAGGACTGTCTGGAACACCATTCAGGAATATCTCTGTGATCTGATTTAAGGGTAATAAGATGGTGACAACTTGTCCCTCTGTCACATTCTCTCACTCTTCTTTGTGCTTAGTTACATGACCAGTTATCACGTTTGCAAGTTGCTTTCTTGGATTAGAGTATCGGGGTCCGCCACTGCTCCAGCATGGTCTGGGTACAGGGAGAGAACTCCATTTCCCTCCAGATGAAGATGTGCAGCACTATCCTAAGCAAGGAAGGAAGTCCCACTGAGTTCAATTGGGCTTACTCCCAGGGAAGTGTGCATATCTGTGGCTAGCAAGAGGGACCATCCCAGTGAGCCATCTATGATGACCACCAGGAAGACTGGGAAATCTACAGCCACGGTCAAATGTTATTGCTTGTATTTTAAGCTGCATTTTACTATTACGATTTTAGCCTCTCTGTGACAGAAGTGTGTATATGTTTATTTAAAATTTTAAAAAATGGAAATGTCCCCATGCCTTTAAAAAGTTATGATGAACTGGATTGGGTCATATGTAATACAAGACATAACAGAAGAGAATGGAGTAATCATCATCATCATCATCATCATCATCATCATCATCATCATCATCATCCATCTTTTATAGGGTGAGCAAGGACTTCCGGGTTCACCGGGACCAGAATGGACTCCTGGCCCATTGGTATGTCTGGAAATTTTTGTGTGGGGCTGGGTGTTTGCCTATGAAAGCCAAATGCAGAAGGCGGCAGCACTTAGAATAATGAACCATATCACCGAAAAACAGATGCTCCGCTTGAGATAAGGAAACATGCTGGCTGGGTTGGGAACCACGTCCGTAAATTGGGTGCAGTCTCTGGGTTGGGTCCAGATTTATGCCAGATCCCCTGCGCTGATGGAAGGTAGACTTCCCACCCCACCTTTCCTCACGGCAGCCCCCCCACCTCCCTGAAAATGCTTCACAGACAGTCATGAGAACCTGGTGAATGGTGTGATCTGTGGTGTGGGGGTGAGAGGGGGCAATCCCCCTAAATTGGGTGGAGGGAACTTACACAAGCAGGACCTTCCTCTTGTGAAAGGCAGATCCTGGATTCAACCCTATCTATGCAGCATTGCTTTGAATGGGATGTGCATTCCCATTTTCCATTGAAAATGCACATTGGTGGTGCCAGCTACATTCTTGCACAACTAGCTACGTGTTCACACCTCCTTCATGTGTGACTGCAGCTAGACTGTGGTGAGAATGTCTGGACCCAAGACGCTTGAAATGTTTGGATTCAAAAATTGGACATCAAGCTGTGGAAGTGTGGGTATTGTCATGCCACTTCCGCCTGGATTCGAATGTCCCATCCAAAACTAATGGAAGCTCTTCCTGAACCCAAAGAAAGTCGATGGATAATGCTGTTTGTTTTTTTCTCTCCCCAAGGGCCCACCTGGATTACCTGGTCTGAAAGGAGATTCGGGTCCAAAGGGAGAAAGGTGAGACTTATGCGATAGGGAGGATCCGTGACTGCATTTGGACATCATGCTAAACCAGATTTTTAAAAAAAATTCTGGCTTACCGTGTGCATGTAGCCATCTAGAATATTGTGACAACATAGTATGGTCCTTTCTGTTTTGGGTTTGTTTCATCTTGAAACTTAGAAGTTTTGAATGGACCTTTAATCTTTTTTAGGGTCATCCAGGTTTGATTGTCTGATTGGGCCCCCTGGTGAGCAAGGAGAAAAGGGAGATCGCGGCCTGCCTGGATCTCAAGGAGGATCAGGGCCTAAGGAGAACAGGTAGGCTACTGAGATGATCCATGTAAACGTTCTTCAATCATTCTGAAATGTTCCACTGACTCCGCAAGACTTACTTGCAAGTAAAGGCAGACAAATCAGGGAAGTAATGGTTCTACTCAGCTCTGGGCTAGTCAGACCTCACCTTGAATATTGTGTCCAGTTCTGGACACCACACTTTAAGAAGGATTCGGATAAATTGGAATGAGTACACAGAAGGACAACAAAGATATGCAAAGACTAGAAACTTAGTCCTACAAGGAAATTTGGAAGGAACTGAGTCAGTTTAGCCTTGAGAAGAGAAGACTTAGAGGAGATAAATCATGTTTTAGGTATCTAGAGGGTTGTGTCACACAGAAGAGGGCAGCAACCTGTTCTCTATCATCCAAGACACGAAATTACGGGCTTAAGTTGCAGGAAGGCAGATTCTGGATGAATATCAGGAGAAACTTCCAGATGGTCAGAGCAGTCAGGCCATGGAACTGACTGCCGGGGGGCTCCGTCGCTGTGGAGACATTCCAGCAGAGACTGGACAGCCAGCTGTCAGAGATGCCCTAAACTGGATTCCTGCACTGAGCAAGGGGTCGGACTCGATGGCCTCAATGACCCCTTCCTACTCCAGGATTTGAAGTCTGAGGTGTCATTTCTCTAAGCATCTGAACTGGAGGATATCTCTTCCAAAGCTTGGGGTCAGCAATAGATGCTCTGTGAATGTCTCTTAAACAAATGTTGATTTTGCTCTTTGTGTCTTTTTTCTGTAGGGTATTTCAGGTCCCTCTGGTCCAATTGGTCCTCCTGGTCCTCCAGGGCTTCCGGTAGGTACCAAAAGACTCTGACCCCTCAAAGATGCTGCTGATTAGTTGGAAGGACTTAAGCACAGCCGTCTCTTCACTGCACTCTGTGGGGCTGTGCTCTGTTCTGAATGGTACAAACAGAAGTGATCAGCAGTGATCGGAACTAAGGGAGGCCTCTTATTCATATCTGCCTTTATCAGATGCTGCTATTAATTATTTAAAGTATTTTTTATCCTGCTACACAGCCCAAAAGGCTCTCAGAGTGACATAAATGCAACCAGTAAAAACAAGACAGTCCTGGCCCACAGGCTTACAATCTAAAAAGACACAACACATAAGGAAAAAGGGGTGGGGAGGGAAGAGGAAAATGAAGCCCTCTTGGTGGAATGGCCTCTCTGCCCCTCTTATCTCACTCTCCTGGAATGGTTGCAGGTAGTGAGGGAGGAGGACACTTCATGAGGGGAGGTCTGTCAGCAGGGCTGGTGGAATGGCCCACTTCCCTCTCATCTCCTTCATGACAGGCTGTTGGAATTGCTGCTGGAGACGGATGCCTAGTCCATACCTAGAGTTCACTGACGTATTTCATCATTTGGCATTTACAGAATTTCAGAAAGATAAATATGTTTCCTATGAATTTTCAAAATGTGAACAGATTCATTATTATTATTGTCATCATTTTGCTTCATGCAGTAATACCTTGGATTGCAAGTAACTTGGTTGAGAGCGTTTGCAAGACAAGCAAATTTTTAAATATTTATTTAATTTTTTTTTGACTTGATATACAAGCAATGTCTTGCAATACAAGTACTGTAGTACGGCTTAAATTAAAAATCTCTGTACAATTTTTTTGGGGGGATTTCGTTTGATATAAGAGTGTTTTGGATTACAAGCATGTTTCCGGAACGAATTATGCTCTCAATCCAAGGCATGACTGTATTTGAGGACAGATGAAATGAACCATCAGTCAGGCACTTGCAGCGTGTTTAGTTTATTTATGTCAGTGTTCTCCAACCTTGGGTTCCCAGATGTTTTTGGCCTACAACTCCCAGCATGCCCCAGCCTGCTACGCTGGCTGGGGCATGCTGGGAGTTGCAGGCCAAAAACATCTGGGGACTCAAGGTTGGAGAACACTGATTTATGTTTTCAAATCCATATCTTACATTAATGCATTTTGGTTTTTTTACCATTGCCTTACTAACTGACGCTGTGTCCCTTTTCTTGGTCTAGGGTCCCCCTGGACCGAAAGGTGCTAAAGGGTCGTCGGTAAGTACAAGCATCAAACAGCGGCCAGAATCAGAAGGTGGGGTGGGGTCCAGTTCTAAGAGCTCTTGTGGGTCTCAAATGCGTGAATTGCCACCTCGTTACGTTAATGGATAATGGCTTCTGTTCGTTATTCTTTCCAGGGTCCAACAGGTCCCAAGGGCGAAACGGGTTATCCTGGCCCACCAGGACCTCCAGTAAGTATGGTCATGAAGACATGCCGCAACCTTGTAGGCCCCTTCCCTGGCAACACGTTTCTCTTGAATGGCACCATTCAAAACACAACACTCTCCTTCACCCAAGGGTCCTCCGGGGATGTGATCCAACCGCTTCCCATTCAGTCCTCCAAGAGGACCCGGCGGAATATTGACGCGAGCCAGTTGGTTGACGAAGGCAACGGTGACAACTATATGGACTATGCCGATGGCATGGAAGAGATCTTGGATCCTTAAATTCACTGAAACTGGAAATCGAACAGATGAAACACCCCCTGGGCACCCAGCACAACCCGGCTCGCACCTGCAAAGATCTACAACTTTGCCATCCCGATTTCCCGACGGTATGCAGCCCGTGGTCATTCGAGCAGGGTGGGAGGGTAGCCGGGTTCATTCGGGAACTGCAACAGGATGTCGTGCGCACTTGAAATGTTATATGCAGTGAAGGCTGTTGGCTCCAATGTCAGTGAGGCTCTGTATCTGCTCCAGATTTTGGTCTGAACTTTAAAGGAGCTCTCCATGGTGCTGAACCCTGTCCCTAGTATAGGTTCAGCACCATGGATAGCTCCTTAAAAGCTTAGGATGAAATCTGGAGCAGATACACAGCCCCACTGACACTGGAACCACCAGTCTCCACTGGTGCATCTCAGATGTTATATGCAACTCCCTATACTTGTTGAATTAGGGATTATTGTTTATATTACTACAAGAGTACAACTATACAGTGAAGGCGTCTAGGGCGAAGGGGTCTAGGTATGAAATGCCCCAAACGTTAATGTCTGTGGGGCTCTAAGAGACCCTGATCCCTGCATGTTTTCCTTCATTTCAAACTCTCCTGAAGGTAACATTGCAAAATACTGAAGGGTTGATTCCTCCATATCTGAACTTTCTACATTTAGGGTCAGCACTGCTAACACCCTTATTATGTATTATATTTATTTCCTGCCTTTTCTCCCAGGGCAGCTTACATAACCCTCCTCCTCTTCCTCCTCCTCTCCATTTTATCCCCACAACAACCCTGTGCGGTAGGTGAGGCTGAGTGTCGGTGACTGGCCCAAGATCACCCAGGGAGCTTCATGGCCGAGGGGGGACTAGAACCCGGATCTCCCCTTCTACTGGCCCCACCCCAAGCAGTGAGAATCCCCCAGTGCTTTCCCCCAAGCAGTGAGAATCTGGTGGTTTTCCCGGCTTTTGCATGTTTTCTTCCCCATTCTGAACACTTGAATGCCTTTGCTAAGGCTTCGCTATTTTATTGGCATGAAGTGCTTTAAGCTACAAGGGGCTGGTGATTTCGGTACTTTTGGCCTGCCCCCTCAGTCCCCGTCCGTTTTGCCTTTGGCCCCGCCCACTGCTGGAATGTGGCCCCCGAGAGCTTCCCCAAACTGGAATTTGGTCCTGGGGCTGGAAGAGGTTCTGCACCCCTGCCCTACAAGAGGAGGGTTGTGTTTCAAACCCTCCACCACATTGTAATTTAGTTCAAGGGTTTTGCATTGCAACCTGTTTGACTGCAGTTCATCAGACATGCTGAAAGATCTCACTTGATGCAATATCTATTTGATACTGATGCAGAAGTTAAGAGAAGGAGTTCTTAACCGTTTCTTATTTTAAGCAAAATTCATACCGAGGGAGCCGCCTCATACCAAATCAGACAATTTGCCGTTCTAGGCCTGCATTGCCTCCTCTGACTTATAGTGAGTCCTAGGATCTCTGATGACATTCCCATCATCCTCCACCTGTTCCTTTTTCTTCCTTCCTTTCTTTCAAAACCGGAGATTCCAGGGAATTAACCTGGAAGCTATGCCCCCTCCCTCATTTCTAGGCGGAGGCGGCTGCTGGTAACTCCTATTTTGGTGGGGCTTCTCTCCGTTGCAGCTTTTATTCTGAGCTTTATAGGAGCTATCCAAATTGCTCCGAACTTGTAGCTGAGTTTCCGTGTTTGGATTCAAGCCCCTCCCCCTTGCAGTCGACGCAGAGAGAACTGCGCCGGTTGCTTCTCCGAGGTCACAAGAGTGACCTTGGAGAAGGGCATTTGAGGGCATGGCAGGGGGCAGAGGAGACCATTGCCACCAAGATATGATGCACCCTGGCAGCGCCTCGGCCTCCTTCCCTCCTGCTCCAAGACACGCCACTTAGACAGGCCGAAATTGGCCATCGAAGTGTTTTGCAGGGCAGGAGGCATGCAGGGGTGACCTTCGCCTCTGCACTCCTTCGGCCCTGCATAGGATGTCCCATAATGCTCACGTTCGGAGGGCCACAGGCATCCCGATTGCTTTGTGCCCAAAGCTGATTAGTAATATGCTGTGCACATGGGTTAGGGCAGCTAACTTGATCAAAGTGCTGCATATGAATTCTAACAACTGTTCCTTTTTTTCATGGAAAACACACACACCGTGTTCTCCCAACTGCAGGTGAATTACTGGGTTGATCCTAATCAGGGGTGTTCCAGGGATTCCTTCAAGGTTTACTGTAACTTTACAAGCTGTGGTGATGATGAAACTTGCATCTTCCAGATAAGAAGTCGGAAGGAGTAAGTCATTTTCTTCTCTCTCGCTAGACAGCACACCTTTTTTCTCCCCACACACTCTTGTGCTGGAAATATTCTGCAAAGGTGAGTGTCCTCCATAATCGTGTTTGATTTTGTTTTATAAGAAATTCAGGTGGTACTTTCATTTTTAAGTTTGGAATTAATAAATATAAGACGTTAATTAATACCCTGTTTCCTGACTAACACTCAAGCAGTTGGCCCTTTTGCTACACAGAGCTGCTGCTGAAAAGGATACCGAATGTTGCTAGTTCACCCATCCATCCCTACCTTTGTGGGCTGAGGGATGCCCTGGAACATGCCCCACATCCTGTGCGGCATGATGAGGTTCAAGGCTCCTTGGCAGATGACGAGTCCATGTGGCAGAAAGGGTCCCCTGGATCTAGAACCCCAGTGCTCCAAGTGGGAACCCAGGAAGCCGCCTGATACCGAGTCAGAGCCTGGGTCCAGCCAGCCCGCTATTGTCAGCACTGACGGGCCACAGTGGCACTCCAGGGCTTCTGGCAGGATTCTCTCCTAGCCCTACCTGCATCCCTGGATCCAGTCCTGCCTGCCTGCCTGCCTCCGAGCGAAATTTCACAAGAAAAGGCAGAGCACGTTAGGGACTGCAGTGAAGTGTGGTGACCAAGAGGTGCAGCGATGAACCAGGAAGTCTCTGGCTCAAAGTTCTGTCCCCACCCATCTGACTCCAATGGTGCATGTCTACTGGTGTGGTTGGCACAACAGCGCTCACAAGGGTGCAGGGGCACTGATGTCATCTGCCCCCCACTCTGATTTCCCTGTTCCCCCTGAGCTTTTCTGAAATTCTCACAGTAGCTGTGTGTGTGTGTGTGTGTGTGTGAAACCTCCAGCAACAATATATTGTTTCTTGCTATAATGCAGTGTTCTCCAACCTTGGGTCCCCATATGTTTTTGGCCTACAACTCCCAGCATGCCCCAGCCAGCATAGCTGGCTGGGTCATGCTGGGAGTTATAGGCCAAAAACATATGGGGACCCAAGGTTGGAGAACACTGCTGTAATGCAAAGTCTTTTGGGTGGCTTGCTCTTGAAGTGGCAATCAAGACCCATGAAAATGAGCAGAATGCTTTTAAGGAATTGTGCGAGAGAAGTTTGCTTTCGGCTTGTTTGTTTCTTGGTTTGTTTAACAGGTTGGAGAGATTTCAATGAGCATCTGTGTGCCACAGAGTGTAACGCTTCCTCTTTTTTTTTTGTCTTGTCTCTGTTCTTGTCCTCCCCGTCGTGCCTCTTCCACCATTCTTTTCAGGCTAGAATTACTGCATGGCCAAAGGAAAACCCAGGATCCTGGTTCAGTGAATTCAAGCGCGGTAAACTGGTAAGAGGCTCCCGCCCTCGGCTTTCTGGTTTGCTTTAACCCATCTCGTGTTTTTGCAGAGTAAAATGGCCCGCTGGCCCAAAGAGCAACCCGCCACGTGGTATAGTCATTACAAGCGGGGGTCCCTGGTAAGTGGCTATGCTTTTGGTTCCCGCTGGCTCCGCACTGGGGCACGCCAGCCACGCCCGCTTTTTTTTGTTATGGCCAAAAAACCTGACCTCACTCTGCATGCTGGACTAATAAGCACGGTTAGGATGATGGAAGGGGAAGAGTTTGTGTTGAAATGTGAGGACTCAGCTCCAGATGGTGGCCTGGATGGACCTTTGCTTGGATCCCTTGGGCCAAGGGTTCTTGTGACTGAAAGCTAAGAAGTAGAAGACATGCCCGTGTGGCACCCCACGGGAAATTCAGGCATGTATCCAATCTTAGCCCTGCTTCGAGAAGAAGATCTATGGAAATGAGGAGGGGGCTTCAGGAGCGTAGGGGAAAGCAGCGAAGCGGTAACGAATGGAGAATTCAGCTTACTGAGCTACTTGGCTTTTGCCATTTTGGAGGGGAAAAGAAGTTTCTAGCCTGCATGGTTCGGAAGATAGGCTCAAAGGATTTTGGGAATGGCTGCTGGAAACTCAGAAGTTTGGAAGGATGGAAGAGATGGCAGCTCAGTGCCCACCTTTGCAAAACCAGATTAAGGGTTCAATCCTATGCAAGTTTAGACAGAAAAAAGGCCTACAGCTCCCAGCATGCCCCAGCCAGCTCTGCTGGCTGGGGCATGCTAGGAGCTGTAGGCCCTTTTTCTGTCTAAACTTGCATAGGATTGCACCTTAAATGATGAAAAACAAGACTTCTGCAAGGTTGTATAATTTATACTGCTCTCAAAGTTATTCATTTATTTATGTTTATATCCCACCTTTTTTCCTCTTGCAAGGAACCCAAGGTGGCTTACATAATCCTCTTCCTCCTCTCCATTTTTATCCTCACAACAACCCTGTGAGGTAGGTGAGGCTGAGAGTCAGTGACTGGCCCAAAGTCACCCAGTGAGCTTCACGGCTGAGTGGGGGAGTAGAACCCGGATCTCCCGAGTCCCAGTCCAACACTCTAGCCGTTACGCTACACTGGCTCTCATTCATTTTTTGGGGGGTGGGCAGAACAGGATTCGGTGGACCTGGATGCAAAATAGTTTTAGCCTGGCTTCCACAGAGCTCTGCTTTTGCATTGCTCTCAACCACCAATTAGGAGCCGAGGAGGCGGTTGCACCAATCGTTGCCACTAATGCCTTGAGGGGGGGAGGCAGTGAGGGCCCTGATCTTGGCCCCACAAGATGTGTTATGGCCTGACAGGACTCAGGTAACAAGCAGCCAGGTAACAAGGCTGTGGCAATGTCTGTAGTGTGTGCCAGGGAGATGATCCAAACTGAGCCCCCTCATTTTATCCTGGTGTAAATGTACTTGTTCCAAGTGTGTTGAAGAGGAGGAAAAATATTTAGAGCAGTGGAAAAAAAAAAGATTTTACAGTAGATAAAGTTCCAGATCTATTAGATCGTTCACAGTAGGGGTGCACAGGCTCTTTTGGGTCTGTGGGCACATTGGGAATTTTGAGAGTGTCATGGGCGCTCTCACAAAATGGCCACCATTGGGGGGCAGCTTCCAATTCATAAAATGGCAGCCAAGTGGTTATGGTTGGTCACAAAACCCACATTCCCCGGAAGGCAAGCGCATGAGACTAACAGAAAAGACACTTGTTTTATGTCCAAGGCAGAGGTGGGGTCGGAGCTCCAAAACACAAGACTACTCAGAGGTGGTGCGGGAGGGTGGCACTTTGCCAGGCTCCCTGTTTTTTAAAGAAGTGTATCTGTATTTTATCTTATAAATATGAGCCTCGGATCACCAATGTGGCACCTGTGGCACCAATGTGCCAGGAGACACCTTTCTTGGTGCCTGCCAGGAGCTTGGCAGGCACCAAGAAAGGAGTCTCCTGGCACATTGGTGCCACAGGTGCCACATTGGTGATCCGAGGCTCATATTTTCCTCCTTTCTTGTGTTGCTTCCATGACCTGCTTAGCTAGGCAATTCATGAATGGAAATGTAAAATAAATAAGGGTGCAATCCTATGCCTGTTCAGACAGAAAAAAGTCCCACAATTCCCAGCATTCCCCAGCCAGCATTGCTGGCTGGGGAATGCTGGGAGTTGTAGGACTTTTTTTCTGTCTGAACAGGCATAGGATTGTGTCCTAAATCATTTTTGTTTTAGATACATCCTCCACCGATGGCTTTTTGGAAATCCCTGGGGATTTCCTTATGCAGTTTTGCCAGCTATCCACAGTGAATGTCTACCTTAACTCTTTTCAAAAAGCTCTCAGCGGTCACCCAACCACAGTCTTTTTCATCTCCTGACACGGAAGAGCTGTGGCGTTTTCTGCGGCTGACAATGCAATGCTAACTTCCTTGAGCAGAATGCAATCTGTGTGTGTGTGTGTGTGTGTGTGTGTATGTGTGTGAAGAGTCTCGTTCCTCCCCAGGGGAGACCATGTGTTGCCATGTCCTCAAACTTACACCACCATACTAATTTGCAGTATCAGTGTCCACCACATGTGGCTGTCGTTGTTTGACCCATTTCTCGGCTCTCTGTGAGCGACACGCAAGCCCTTTTGTTGCCGAGAGGGTGGGGTATTCTTGGATTGTTGGAAGGGGGTTGCTAAAAGTCTCTTCTTGCTCTTTTCTTATCTGCTGCCACCATCTTGCTCTATGTTGCTTCTTATGTAGGGAAGAGCCACCAGTATCTAGAAGACGTCCCTAAGTTCACAACATATTGTTTTGGTACACACTAGAGACAACCACACCAAACTGAGAAATGTAACCAGTCTTATCAAAACTCTCTTGGCTTGCTTCAGAATTCCTCTGACACTTCATGTGAGAAGGAACCCAACATTCAACTCAATTATTATTATTTTTTCTCTAGGTGAAATTTCGGTGGCAATCCTGTCATATAGTATTGCCTTTTGCTTGGGAGAGTTCAGCTGTGTGTTGTTGTCGTTTTCCTAACCCTGATCCAAAAGTGCCTCCTATCTTAACAACATGGATATGAAAGTGTGGAGGCCTTTCCTAAAACTTTTTCAGGAGTAGGGGAGAAATTCCCCCCATTTTTTTTAATGGGTGGAGGAGTTGACCTTTCAAGTGAAGAGGCAGAGGGTAAGTTTCTTCTCCTTTTTTAGACAAAAAAGTAAAGCCCAACTTTCATAAGATCATAAGAAGAGCCCTGCTGGATCAGACCAAGGGTCCATCTAGTCCAGCGTTCTGTTCACACAATGGTCAACCAGCTGCCCCAAAAGGAAAACCACCAGCAGGACACGAGTACAACAGCACCCTCCCACCCATGTTTCCCAGAAACCGGTGTACATAGGTATACTGCCTACTCTGATACTAGAGGTAGCATAGAGCCATCAGGACTAGTAGCCATTGAAAGGCCTGTGGCTCACGCTGGCTCAGCTTGTCTGAGTGTGGAAAGCTAAGCATGGTCAGGCCTGGTTATTACTTGGATGGGAGACCCCTCCTCTAGTTTCCTGCATTGAGCAGGGGGTTGGACTCGATAGCCTTGTAGGCTCCTTCCAACTCTACGATCTATGAAAGCCTTCTCCAGGAATTTGTCCAATCCCCTTTTAAAGCCCTCCAAATTGGTGGTCATCACTATGCTTTCCTGATGCTTCAAGCTGTGGCTGGGCTGTCCCAGAACCATCCAACTTCATTTCTAAACAGATGCCCAATGGGAAAGATGCCACATCATAATGCCAGGGCATTGTAGGGGGGGAAAGATGGCTGCATTCATGAGCTTGAAACATTAGGGCTTACTTTTTTAAAACAGAGAAGAAACATACCCTCTCCTTCCCCATTTGAAATGTAACATCTCCCCCCCCCCCAAAATTCATGCAATATCCCCCTTCAACCCCTGGAAGTTGCCCACACCTGATCTAAATAATATATTATTTGGGTAACTTCACCAAAAAAATCTTCCCAAACCCACACTGATTAGAAGGACTTCATTTTCCTGCATTGCATGCAGCACCGTTCCATTTGGGAGCGTGAAAGATGGGATTATTACAAACCTTGAGTTTCACCTCAGGTTTTCTCTCCAGCACTGGAACATGTGCGTAACTCCCACTGGAGCTTAATGAGCCTTTACGGCCTGCTCGAGCCTATTATAAGTTTACAGCCATATGGCTTCTGTCACGAACCCTTATTATTATAATATTTAAGTCAACAAGATGCTCAGAACACATGTTGTTCTGCTGGCACTGGATTTAAGGGTTTTTAGAAAAGAGACAAGGCAGCGTTGTTGTTGTTTTCTTTTGGGGGGCAGGGATAAAGTCTGGTTCCCGCAAAGAAATTGTCTCATTTGGGCTCCTGTACAAACAGAGATGATGAAGGTCTAAGCACCATTTGTCGGAACCCAAAAAGATGTATCCTGGGAAATGGCTCTAGTGACTTGCCTGCCTTGAGGGAACCAAATTAACACAACTGATGGTTGTCACCCGATGAAAACTATCTTAGAGCACAATCTTATGGATGTTTAGACAGAAAAAAAAGCCTACAACTCCCAGCATGCCCCAGGCAGCATAGCTGGCTGGGGCATGCTGGGAGTTGTAGGCTTTTTTCCCCTGTCTAAATATCCATAGGATAGCACTTTAACCTGCTTTAGTGTGCAATCGTATGCATGTTTAGACAGAAAAAAGCCCTACAACTCCCAGTATTTCCTGTCCAGCATGCTGGGAGTTGTAGGACTTTTTCTGTCTAAACATGCATACGATTGCACTCTTAATTGATGAATGGATTTATTTCATCTACATATATTTGTGCATGATTCAAACAATAATTCCGAAGAAAGAACATTCCTCCTTTATGCATGTGTTGAATCAGGCAAGAGTCCTCACAATGAGACTTATGCATCAATTAACGTGCAGGAATCATTTAAAAAACAAAACAAAAAACACTTAGTTTCTGGAAGCAGTTGGACTAGCGAAAGCAGAAACCCCACCCACCCACCCACAAGAAATATTCACGCCACCCTGTCAAAAATGCTTTTTATTTTGGAATTTTGCTTTACACAAAATGTGGTGACTGCTGGATAAATTTTAAGGCCCTCCTGGAAAGATCCCCCCCCCCAACACACAGAGATGCTTTGACCTGGATTCCTGCATTGAGCAGGGGGTTGGACTCGATGGCCTTGTATAGGCCCCTTCCAACTCTACTTTTCTATGATTCTATGATTTTGCCAGTTTTTGTTTAAAAAAAAAATAATCTTTCAAAATTCCTATGGATGTTTCTCCTGAGGAGGTGTTAGAAATTCACCTCAAATTTAGCTTTGTGTGAATGTTGATGGCAGCTCTTAACTAAGATCAGGGAGAAGATTTGCCACCCAAATTTTGATGTAAAGCAAAATTCAAAGTGAATTTTGAAGGATTCTCCTTCTGCATTCAAAGCATCTCAAAGAAGTTGGTAAGACTATTGACATTCTGCAGGGATTCTCATACATCACTTTAAAAAAAGGTTCATAAAAAGTATTTGAGGAGGGCACAAGTTAGATCCACACTCCTTTTCCAGTTGAACTGGGGTTCACTATGAGACAAGGCCCCCTTTTTAGATTTCGAGATTTTGCTCGAAATCTACAGCAACTATGCAAAATGGCTGGAAATGAAAGGCAGTTAGCAGCCGGTTGTGCTCATCTATGAACAGGTGTTGGCTGGTTGGGCAATCTGTCTTCTAGCTCCTGGTAATCCTCTCTTAGCCTGTCATCTGGCATGTTCCGCTTGTCTCAGTCAGTCACGTTGACCTCTCAAGACAACAATGGAGAGCGATCCAGGCCACGGGTTGGTATACTCTTTCTTCCCTATTATGCATTCCTTGTGAGGTTGCCTTGATGATGGGCTTCTACAATTTGTTTGTGGCACAACCCTTTCAACCATCCACCCTACCCAGTTCTTCAAACCATTAAAACAAGGGGATTCCCCTGCGTGCCACTCCGCGTCCATTGGGAGTAGGGATGCACGAGGATTTTGTTCGGGGGTGGGTGGGGTGGAAATCCAACAACTGGCAAAGCTCAACCCCCCGAACTCCATCCTCCTTCCTCGGCTTGACACACGTTCTCCCAAGTCAAGCCAGGGAAGCAACCTCCAGGTTCCCAGCGGGCTGCTGTTTACGTAGAAAATGCCGTAAGATACGTCAAAAGCAGCTTCAATTTGCATAACTTGCACAAATCGCAGCTGCTTTTGATGTAGCTTGTGGCATTTTCTATGTAAACAGCAGCCCACCGGGAACCGGGAAATCTGACGAGCGACGTGGCATGTGTCCGCTTTCGGCCTGGCAGGCACAGCAGTGGCGTCCGTCGAGCCGGAGGCGTGTCGTGTCGCAGAGGATCACCCACCCCTAATTGGGCGAACCCCTTTGTTGTCTCCAATCGAAGACAGGAGATAATGAGGGATTCCTCTCCCCACTTCCTCCCAAAGCCCAAGCCCTCTGCAGTCTACTCAATGCCGCAAGTGCTCGTGCTAATTCTCGGCAAATATGCTTCGGTTTCGAGCTACTTGCAGAGAGAGGCACCTGCAGCTGCCTTCATTAGCTACTACGGGCTGTAGTTTAGGAATGTGACCTGGAGATATCAACCTCCGCGGGCCACAGGTCCAACCTCCTCAGGCCAGATTAGGCCTACAGGGTGGAGGTTGCCCACCCATGTTGTAAAGGAACTGGCAATCTCCAAGTCACATTCCTTAAATGCAGCCTATAGTAACTAATGAAGGCGGCTGCAGGTGCTTCTGCCGGCAAGAAGCAGCTCAAAACTGAAGAATTAGCATGAGCATGTGGTGGCGTCGAGTAGCCTGTTCTTTGATGCATGTGAATTTCCTCACACGCCATGACCTGCTGCCCTCCTCTGAGTTCCCACTTCCTCAACAGATCGGGTCTTTCGGGGCTTTTTCCATGGTGGCATCAGAATTGTGGGAAATCCTCCCAAAGGACACTGGGAAGGTGCATACTTGTGGGAAACATTTTCAGGCATCTAGCTTTTAAAAAAAGCCACTTTGCTCAACGTTTCAGTTCTGGAATATGTTCTCATGCACTGCTTACCCTGTGTCTCCCATTCCTGCCGTGAAATTAATTCTTGTACATTTATACATGACTGCATTTTTAATCTGTGCCTGTTTATTTTTCCGTTCTGCATTTTCTGGTTTTCGATTTCATACAATTTTGATTTTGTACAACTGAGTATACAATTTGTAGAAAGGTGGTCTAAATGTGTGTGTTTCCTTTTGTTTTGTTTTTAAATCCAACACACGATGAGCCCTCCCCACTTTCTGCACACTTGAATGTTACTCTTCTTGGTCCTATTTATTTCCTTATAACATATTATGATAGGTTTTTTGGGGCGGGGAATGTCTGTTTATAGTGCTCTTCTGCTCGCTCATCACCATAGCAGCGTGGGAAACCACATGGCTTGAGGTGCCCTTTGAAATACCTTTCATCAGGGGTGCAGAACTGCATGTCAGTGGGCCAGATTTGGCATTCTTGGGGTCTGAATCCAGCCCCCTGGGATTCCTCGATGGCCACACACCCTTCCACTGGCACCTCTCCCCAACCACCAATCATTTGGTGTTTCCCCGGCTTTTATGCAGTTCCCCCCCAATTCTAAAATGTTGAAATGTCTCTGCTAAGGCTCACCTACTGGCAAGAAGAGCTTTCAAATACATCATATGGTGGTATTTTTGGGCCCGCCCCTTTTGCTTTCAGCCCCGCCCACCACTTGTATGCGGCCCCCGAGAGCTTCCTCAAAATGGGATGCCGAATGCGGCCCTCGGGCTGAAAGTGGTTCTGCACCCTTGTCTTATATACATAACGATGTAAAAAAATTGAGAAGAGGTGTCGTCATCCCCCCCCCCCCCGGCCATATACCTTTCCCCCTCCAGTGATGGTTCCACCATCTTGCATCCCCTGTTTTCTTCCTTGTGGCCTCTTCTGTCCTCCGCAGCTTTCCTACGTTGATTCTGAGGGCAACCCCATCGGAGTGGTGCAAATGACCTTCCTGAGGCTCCTGAGTGCTTCTGCCCACCAGAACGTCACCTACAACTGCTACCAGTCCGTGGCTTGGCACGACGCCACCGCGGGCAACTATGACAAAGCCATCCGCTTCCTGGGCTCCAACGACGAAGAGATGTCCTATGACAACAACCCATTCATCAGGGCTCTCCTTGACGGTTGCGCAGTGAGTGTTTGCACCAAAATGTTGACGGTTTTAAAACCTGCCATTGAAAAGTAATTCACTTAGTGCTGTGCTGAAAAATTCTCCAACATTTTTTTTTTTGGGGGGGGATCACCCGCATTCAATTTGATAGACAAAAAATTGCTTTCGAAAAGAAATTCAGAGGAGAAGAGAATTTAGGAGAAATTCTCATGGGTTAGGTTTGAGTTTCTTGTGCTTACCTCACTTAGGAGGTGGCCAAGGAATGTGCATGAGTGTTGTACAGTCATCCCTCTGGCAGCCTCCTGGAGCAACTCCTGTACAAGGAAAGTTTACAACAGCTGGGATTGTTTAGCTTAGAAAAAAGGCAAATAAGAGGGGAGATGAAAGAGGTGTACAGAATTCTGCAGGGTGAGGAGAAAGTGGACAGGGAGACATTTATCTCCCTCTCTCATAATACTAGAACCCAAATGGGGTCATCCCATGAAGCTGATCGGTGGGAGATTCAGGACAGAACTAAGGAAGGACTTCTTCCCACAGAGCAGAGTTAAACTATGGAACTCACTTCCATCATATGGTGATGGGGATTGGAGAAATTCATGGAGGAGAAAGCTATCAATGGCTACTAGAACTGATGGCTGTAGGTTACTTCCAGTATTAGAGGCAGTCTACCTCTGTACACCAGTTGCTGGGGAACATGGGCGGGAGGGTGCCGTGGGCCTCATGTCCTGCTTGTGGGTTTCCCATTGGGGCAGCTGGTTGGCCACTGTGTGAACAGAATGCTGGACTAGATGGACCCTTGGTCTGATCCAGCAGGGCTCTTCTTATGCTGCTATGGTCTCCTCGGCTTCCCACATTTTCATTAAAGCCCAGCGGGAGACATCATGAAATATTTCCTCCCACGGGGCTTTTTCAGACCAGGAAGTGCAGGCAGCCTGGGAGGCTGCAGAGCAATGGAGAGATGTGTGATAGGAAAACAACAACAACACGCGCACACTGCACGCTAGGCCAACTCGCAGTGTTTAGGTAAACTCAAAAACCACCACCAATAGAAATTCAATATGAATTATAAAATGCCCTGAGAATGAGGCAGAAAAAAGGGAGCCTTTTTCAGAGGGAAGAAAACTTTCAGGAAATTGGAAGACAGGTCTTGGCACAGCACAAGCTCCGCCTCTTCCCTGGAGCGGGACACAACATGGGCCCCCCTCACACAGCTGCATTGCGGTGGATGCAAGATGGGGGCCTGGCTGCCGGCACAGCTGATGCTGTCGCCAGTGGCAGCACATCCTCCCCCGCAAGCAAAAACAGAACAGAACCAGAAAACTGGAAAAAGGGGGGGGGGAGCTGGGCTGTAGCCCGTGCCAGCGGTGAGCCCTGCCTGTGAGAAACACTTGGAGAACTTCTCCTCCCCCTGGAGAAATTCGGCAAAAGTGTCCTCCCAATTTCTCTGCCCTCAAATAGGGTGGCGAATTTCGAGAGGCCGTTTGTGCACGGCTCTGTTTTCACCCATTATTCGAAAGCAGAAAATAATTTGTAAGGGGTTTTTTTTTTAGTCGCACGCACGCACGCACGCACACACGCCCCCCCCCACACACACACCAGGCCTCAGGCAGCAGGGGCTCCAGTGCCAGTGGGGCAATGTATCCACTCTGGGGCTCAGCCTGAACCTTAGTGGAGCTGTCCATGGTGCTGAACCTATTTTGGGGTTTAGGGCTCAGCACCGTGGATAGCTCCTTAAAAGTTCAGGCTGAAGCCCGGAGTGGATGCACTGCCCCACTGAAATGGGGCCCATCGGCCCCCACTGGCCTCTGTGGGGGAAACGTCATGTGTCCATCCCCGCCCCTGCAATCTTTCAGAGTGTTTTTTCCTTTCTCGGTCTTCATCTCCTGGGCACGACTATCCCTGCCAGAACGTTTGGAGCGCCGCCACCTCTTGGCAGCACTGGTAGAGGTGGAGCCACCATTGCCTCCTCCAGTTGCTTGATGCGTTATATTTGCCAATGTTTGCAAGGAATGAGACCTCTTTATGATTAAAGGCAGAACTGTGATCCTTTCTGAAGCTTGTCTGTCCCATCTCTGAATGCAGAGAGAGGATTCAATTAGAATCCTTAATACACTTAATGAGTAAAGAGATGAAGAGCTTTGGGGTGGGGGGAACCCATGCTCACACATGAACCCCATGGGGGGCATTTACTTTTGAGCAATTTGCGCCCCTTGATGATCACACGTGCTTTGAGATGTTTTTCTTCACCGCTTCCTGACTAATCTTGGTGACGTTAGATCAGGCACTGTGAAAACACACAAATAAACATTTTTTTAAAAAAAACACAAGCCTCTGAATTATGCATCTATTCTGCTTAGATCTTCCCCATTTTCTTTGTTCCTCTTTCTCCTGGGACCAGCACAGCTTTGCATCTTAAAGAAATGGATGCAAAGAAATAGGGGAAACTAAAGCCAGGCTGCTAAGAAGTGTTTAAGAGTCCCAGCTGTAATCTCTCATCTAAAAGGAGATATATTTTTTTTCAGTTGCCATTTGCAGCTTGTGCTGGGCTGGATAATCTTCTGGCTGCACCTTTTTCCAGCCATTCAAATGTGGGATAGGGGCAAGTTGAAGATACCCTCAAAGGCAAATGTCACGATGTAGAAATGTTTATAAATTTGCGGGGCAACCTCCCAAGTCCCAACCCAACACTCTCACCACCATGACACCACTCGGGCTCTCCTTAAATGAACCTTAGATGGCAGCTCCTTGCAGGATAGATTCATAGATTTCATAGATCATAGAGTTGGAAGGGGCCTGCAAGGCCATTGAGTCCAACCCCCTGCTCAATGCAGGAAACTAGAGGAGGGGTCTCCCATCCAAGTAACAACCAGGCCTGACCCTGCTTAGCTTTCCACGCTCAGACAAGCTGAGCCAGCGTGAGCCGAGGGGATTTCTGACCTTCCTTTGTCTCCCCATCTCCTCAGGCAAAGAAGGGCTATCAAAAGACAATCTTGGAAATCAACACTCCCAGAGTGGAACAGGTCCCCATTGTGGACATCATGTTTAATGACTTTGGAGAAGCATCGCAGAAGTTTGGATTCGAGGTGGGACCGGCTTGCTTCATGGGCTAAAAGGCCACTCGGAAAACTAGTCTCCAAAAGAGCAACCTCGTAACCTCATTTTGCGCCTCTGATTTTGGCTACGTTTTTTTTTTTTTTGGTCATCGTCAGTCACATGCACGTTCTGAAACTGGACAGTTTGATGGGTTTGTTGTTTATTTGTTTCCCTCTTTCACCTTAGTCCCAACTCTGACACCGGAACCCAAAACAGATTGAAGCCCCAGTCAAAGACAGGACCATTCCCAGCGCAGACCCCGCCCCCAGAATCACATGACCTAAAAGCATCACCTGTCGGCCAAAGCAACCTCTTCTGACCTGCCCCCTTTGCTATGCATCTCCTCTGAGGAGGGCTCTGCTTCCTGTGCTTGAATGTGTGGCTGTTCCTCTAAATCGGAAACAATCTGGCAGTGAAGCATGACCAGTGCTTGTCCATTTGCATTTTCGACAGCCTCCCTGAAGTTGGGGGGAGAATTTCCACTGATTAATAGAGTTCCCCATTATTGCAAGATCCTGAAAAATACCACAGAAAACCATCTTCAAGGCATGGTCACAGCAACTTGCTTGCCTCTGCACAGGAACATGGACTAAGGATACTTTCAGGATGCTTCCAGTCTTCACCAGGGTTTCTATCGGATATGGATGCCCCCCAAATAATGACCTGTTGCTATTTTTTGCTAAGATCCTAAAAGTAACAACTGAAACCAACTACATTTAAAAAATAATAATAATAAAATAGCCAGGTTCTGACTGTTTGCCCCATATGGTAAAGGTGCTTCTATTTTTGTATTTTGTAAGTAAATATTTGTATATTATTATATTAAATATAAAAATGTTTCTGGGTTCAAAACATGCATGTGACTCACCCATGATCCCTAGTGTAATTTAATGAGCAATCTTTCTCACCAGCATCCAATACACCTACCAAAACACCAGGAAGTGAGACCATAAACCGCTCCTGTGACTAATTGCCCCTCAGGCAAACATGCAAGCATCTGCAGCATTCTCTTACACTTGTTTACTCTGAAGTAAGCCCTACTTGAGCTCAATCTTACAACACTAGGATCATAACCTCACTTTTGAATATGCAAGCCCTTTCTCTTGATGGCCCAAAGATGCTTCCCATGAAAACAATTAAACATGTGCCTTCTTCGTTCCCCCCGCCCCTTTTTTTTTGAGATCAGGGCAACCGTATACAGCATGTCTCCAAAGAAAAGAAAAACTGAGAAATGTCAGGATAGTTTTAGAACACAACACACGGGTGTTAACTGGGGTGGGTGGGGAAGCAACAACTTTGCTGCAAAATACACTAGCAACCTTTAAAAAAGGGGGGGTGTTATTGTCAGCTCTGGCAAGTAGTACCAATTTTGAGGTCCGCTTGGCCCATTTTTTCTGCCTTCACTTGATTCAATGTACAGGTTTGTTTTTTAAAAATACCTTTTACAAAGAAGAAAAGAGAACCAAAAAAAAAAGCTCCCCCCCCCACACCATTTCCATTCCCACCGGAGGATTGTATATGGCAGGGATACCATTATTTTCCTCTTTGAAAATAATAATAATAATAATAATAATAATTAAAAAAATTAAAAACACAGGTGCTTATACTTTTATTCTTTACATTTCTCTTTGTTGGTGCTATCTGTTTGAGTAACTTTATGACAACACTGGTGGATCTCTGCCATTGCCTGCCTCCTTCGCTCCCTCCATTTCAGTCCAGTTCAGCACCAGTTCCGACACCCGATGCTGACTGTCCCGCCCGCCCCAAGGTCTTGGATAGAGTTGCATGCCGGCCCGCTATACAGCATGTAGATCAGCTGCTTCTGTAACTGCATTATGGTACCTTTAACGACCCATGTAGAAATTAAAATTGTGCTTGTGTCTTTGGATGTGTGCGTGTGTTTTGCGGGGTGGGGGGGAGTTGTTTTCCTTCTGTTAAAAAAGAGAATATTCATGCATTTTATATGATGGTGATCATTATGCCAGATTTGTACTCAGTTGCTGAATATTTGTGGTGCTAATTTATGTATTTGTTCAATGTACTGAAGTCAAGATCAAACTTGCCCCCACCCCAACTGAAACTGCCTTGGAAGAGCAGGGCATGAAGGTGCAGTTCTGTGTGTCTTCCCCTTAAGACCACTGAGGGGGCTTGTAGCAAGCAACCATTCCAATTGGGACCTTCCGTTTTCTCCACAGTTTGAGTCAAGGGACCTCCCAGGTGGGAAAGGGGGAAATAATATAGGCAATGCACTTACGCCTAAGGCTCGTATACCAGGAAGCAAGCGTTTGCAAAGGAAAAGACATCACATTTACTGTGAATTGGAGCCTTTATATGATGTCTTTTCCCACTGCTCTCCTGGAGGAAGGTTTGATCCGTGAAGGAGAAGTCGCAAATGTGAGGGCCCTGGGGTTTTTCTGTGGTGCTTCTTAATTGGAAGCTACCAAGCACCTTGGTTTTGTTTTTCTTGGACTTTTGTTTTTTTGCTTGCTTTCTAATTGGAATAAAAAGAGAATTCTCAAATGGTGCTTTTAGAACTGTGTTCCAGGGAAACACATTGGGGGATCCCTCATTCAGAATGGCAGTAAGAGTGGACAGGCTTTCCTGAAGGGCGGATCTGCCATTGCATGCCATGACTTAGGTTTTCCCAGCAACCTGGAGATGCAGGGGGAAGCGTCAGGTGCATTCTTGATGGAAAACACGAGGACACCTGAACCGAAAGAGCCTTTCCCTCTTCTGGCCAGCCTTGAGGGTTTGCCTCCCCTCTTTTGGGTGGTGGTGGCGGCACACTGTTACTGGTGCTAGGTGTACACCTTTTGCCCTAGACCCCTTGGTGAGGGACCGTCATCAGGAGCTCCTCAATATGGAACAGGTTCCCCAATGGTAGAAAGTTTGAAACTTGTGCTAGAACATCTCATCTAAACAATGAAACAACTTGAGAATAGTATGTATCACGTTATTTCCTTGCACGTCCTTTCAGGAACTCTGACATATCCGGAAGGATGGGCATTTGCATCTGCCAAAGAACAGCTTGTCTGTGCGGATGGAGAGACAGACGCACACTAACTTAGGTCATGTGATTCTGTTCCGATCATTTCTTGTTGAAGGATTTTTTCACTTTTCCATTTTTTTGTTTGGTGCTTCTGTCAAGAACAATCCTACCAAGTGTTGTAAAACTGTACTGAAATTTCTTTCAATCCTGTCCCATTTTCTCTCTCTCTTTCCTCCCAGACCACATAGCTACGGTATATTGCAATAAAAAATATTTCTTGTATTTGCAGACATATCTTTCCGTGTAATTTTATCCCCCCCCCCTTCCCCTCTAATATATATTATGACTTGAACAAATGTTGATGAGAAGAAGAAAAAACATGGGAAAGTTTTTTGGTTTTTTAAAAGTAGAATCCCCCCATTTTAAAGTGTGACACACACACACACACACACACACAATCAGGTGACCTATTTGTACAGGTTTTCAAATTTCAATCCAGCATGTCAGTGCCCATAAGAGGTATTTTTTAAGAAAAAAATATTTTAAACCTGTGTAATAAAGGAATAAATGTAATAGATATTTTTCAATAAATCAAGTTTACTGTTTCCACCTAACCCACTGTGATGTGAATGCTTCTTGAACTAGAATGAAGTGTGATTCCATCTGCCCCCTAATTTTCTTCTGCTTGCTGAAGCAGGAAAGATTCATCACAATTAGTGGAAAAGAGGAGCCAAGCAGGAGCCGAGCTCCCAGATGAAGACAAGCAAACCAGCAAGGCCGTTCGGAATGTCTAAGCAGTGTCCCAACTAGTGCTGGGCCTAGAGATGTCGGAGAAATCCACAATGGATTCAGATGAGTTTGGATTTCTATGAATCCGACCTGCAGATTTTGCAGAGGACTGCCTTTTCCCCAGTCACGCATACTCCATGGAGTTGCAAACCAGTTTTTCACTTGGGGGGGGGAGTTGCGCAAATGCACGCCTGCACAAGTGTGCATTAGTGCAAATGCACATGAATGCACATTGGCATGTTTGTGCAAGTGCGCATTAGCAGCAGTGCACACGTGCGCAGATGTGCCAATTCTGGTAAAATTCTACCAGAAATTCTGGTAAAAGAATTGTACAAAATTCTGGTAAATTCTGGTAGATGAAATCTTAGTGAAAGGAAATTCTGGTAAAAGAAATCTGTTTCCTTCAATGAGTGGACGACAGAACGAAAGACACCTGACAATCTGAGAAACACAGGCTGAACTGATTTTACAAAGACATCCACACATCCCTAGGGCCTCAAGGGCACAGTTGGGGACCTTCAGCCCCCCCACCCCACCCTGAACAACCACCCAGAGAGCAGCAGGCGATATGGGCAAGTAGGCACGTCAGCTGATATGGGCACGCTGGGTCCGGCCAAGGTTGATGCTGGTTGTCCTAGCATCCTGTCTTATTTTCCAAAAACATTTTTGAGTCTGAGGGTGTAATGAGCATCGTTGCAATTGCTGATGTTATTTCCCGAGCGAACGTGTTTGGCATTGGGGCAGCAGAAGCCAACACTGTGTGATTCCTGTCGTCGCGATGGAGCTACGGTTTAGGTGAATTTAAAATGCAAAATTGTACATGCTCAGAGTATCTCTTCTTCTTTTATATCAGGGTTGGCAAATAGTTTTTCCTCTCTGTCTATCTTTAGTGTATCGGGAATTTAGAAGCAGTTTTGGAGCAGCAGGCTGGAGGGAAAGAAGGGAAACGTTAATTCATAAGTGTTGTGCCTCCAGTAGGTCAGACGGAGACCAGCCGGGCCGGAGTGTGTTTTGGGCGGGGGGCCAGGCTACGTGCAGCCGGACCCAGCTGGGCAGCCGTACCAATCAGCGCCTGCTCAAAGGGCAGATCCCAAACGCACATCAGACGCTGGAAGCAATTGTTTGTTACTACAGCTACAGCCAGACGCTCCTGACATTCCCGACCTCAGACTTCTGTACCTTTGATCCTTGGAACGACCTTGATCACGACTTTGCCTGATCCCGAACTGGTTTACATTTGCTCTATTTTGGAAGGATATATTTTGGCTTCGACCCCCGGACTGTGATAACGACTACGGCTTATCTTGGAACTGGACGGATTTATGACAATAAGTGAAAGAGTGCACATGGACATCCAGGGGGACTTTTAAAGACCATTAAAGGCGCAATCCTATGCATGTTTCGACAGAAAAAAGGCCTACAGCTCCCGGCATGTAGGTTGTAGGCCTTTTTTTCTGTCTAAACTTGCATAGGATTGTGCCGGGGGGAGGCCGGTGACTCCCAATTTGTTGGGGCTCCTTTTCCATTGCAGGTTTGGCAGATTTTATTTGGAGCTTCATAGGAGCTTCATGGTGGTTATTTATTTCCCCTATTTTGGGGGGTGGCGTTCAGCACTATCATCATCAGGCGATCACTCGTGACCGAGTAAGATTGTCTTCCGGGATAAAAGGAGGAAATTCTAAAGAAGATTGTGTAGACTCTAGCGATGGGTCCGTAAGTGACTGTGGAGGCCAATTCTAGATCCACACAGCTTCCCACAGTGAGGACACAGGTTACCAGTTCTTCATTTGATTAATGGCTTTTTTTACTTCATCCAAAGTGGGGAGTATTGCAAGTTCCTCTTTAATTTGTTTTTGCGGGATTTGCGAAAAAATCTCATTATCCACCTTAGACTTACGATTTAAAAGGTCATAATAATGCTCTTTCCAACGCAGTGCAATAGACTCTTTGTCTTTTAAGAGTTTGGTGCCATCTTTTGATTGTAAAGGGTTTGTACCATAGGTTTTTGGTCCATAAATGGCCCTTGTGGCCTTAAAAAAAGCCCCGTGCGTCATGAGATTCTGCAAGTTGTTGAATTTCTTCAGCTTTCTTTTTCCATCAAGCGTTCTTAAGTTCTCTTGTTCTTCTTTGGACCTCAGCCTTTGCGCTAGCGTAGGTTTTTTTCTTGGCAGCACAGTTAATATCATTTTGCCATATTTGGAAGGCTTTCCTTTTTTGGTCAATTATATATTTAATCTCATTGTCATTTTCATCAAACCAATCCTGATGTTTCTTAGTTTCATATCCAATAGTTTGTTCACAAGCTGCAGTAATGGAGCTTAGACCAATGGTCCTCAATGTTGTCAGGAGGTTCCGTAGGTAGATGTTCCTTAAGAAGTGATTGAAGATGAGTTTGCTTAATAGGATCTTGAAGGACTTGGATGTTCATTTTACGCCTTGGTTTCCTTCCTTGAAGCCTACGTTGGGGAGCAATGTTGATAACCATTGTGGACCGGATTAGTCGGTGGTCTGTCCAGCAGTCGTCGGCACTCACCATGGCCCTAGTAAGAAGTACATCGCGGATAGCTCCTATGAAGCTCCCAAGAGAACCTGAGAAACCTGAAATGGAAAAGGAGCCCCACCGAAATAGGAGTCACTGGCCTCCCCTGATCGTGCCCTGAGTCTTTTTAAGACGATTCAGTCCAGGGCCTAAAACTACCTAGCTGCTTTGCCATGGCTAAAACAACAGTATCTTTCTTTTGAACAAACTGCATAGCACGGTGACCCTGTGTGCTGGGGTGGAAGGCTTCAGTGGCTTTAGAACAGGTTCAACGGAAACATGACTCGATGGCCTTGTAGGCCCCTTCCAACTCTACTTTTCTATGATTCTATGATGACTTCATCTGCTGGTTGGTACTAGCATTACCAACCAGGCTGGGTGCTACATCCCCGAATGAACACAACTGCATGGCCAATCATCTTTGATTGGAGAACTCCATGGGGAAATTCAGAGAAGTGCAAATTCTGAAAGGCGATGAGGATGAATTTCATTTCTATTCTGCCCAATAGCTGAAGCTCTCTGGGCGGTTCACAGCAATTCACAAAATACAGATGCAATAATAAAATGCAGCATAAAATACAGGTGCAATAAAATCCAGCACACAATTTCAACATGTGAAATTTAGAAACAACTTAAACCACTAAAACAATTTCAATTAACAAAAAGACTAGACCTGTTAAACTAGACCTGTTTAAACAGCTGACATGTCACATCATATGCCATTCAATGCCCGGGAGGACAGGGCAGTCTTAACCTGGCACCAAAAAAAAGATGAGAGTTGGTTCCAGGCAGGCCTCACTGGGGAGAGCATCTCCCTCGTTGCCACCCTCCCTTGGAGGTGGCACTTAGAGGAAGACCTCAGGTGTTGATCCTAGTGTCGGGGTAGATTAAAGTCGGGAGAGGCGTACTGTCAGGTATTCCAGTCCCAAGCCGTGACAACCATTTCCATTTGCGTGGTGCTTAGAAATTGCAAAACTGAAGGAGTTTCTCTCCCATCCTTAATTCCAGTTCATAGATGTCCTGTTTCAAAGCTGACATCATCCTGTCTGCTTTCACTAGACTGCCCTTTCAGGCATTAGCTACTAGTCCGCTTTGGGAGCTGAAGGCAGCCTTCTCTCTCTCTCTCTCTGTGAGGATTATATCTGCACCCCAGGCTTCCGGAAGGTAATGCTTTTTCCATTAACAAAGAGCTTTTGATTGTTTTCTATGGAGCCAGGCTGCTGCTTAAGATCTTTCTTTGATTCCCAAAGCAGCAATGCTCCTCCACAGGTCTGAAGAGATTGCGTCGCACCAATCTTTTGTCCAAACCTTTCTCACTCCGAAGAGAAGAAACTGGGAGTGTGAGCTGAAATGACCTCCCCAGTTTTGCCACCTCACTCACACAACTCACACGCAGATAAATGGGGGGGGGGGCTACCAGCCACTGGAACAAGCACCATCACATGACAAGTGGCAGTGAAAAATGGCAAGGCTGGCCCAGGAATGTATGAGAAATTCATTTCAGTTCATTTTTTATCAGGATTTACCCCAGTTTGCACCTCAAGGACCGAACATGGACTCCAATACAATCTGCAGTCGAAGTCATTATGTTTCCCAGCTTGCAAGGCGATTTGTGGACACTCCCCCCCTAAAAAACAAAAAACACCCCCCCACACACAGTACATTCGATAGCATGCATACATTTGGAATACATTCATACCTTTGAAAAATGCAGACAGAAATGCTTTGAACAATGGGAGAGGAACGCATACATTTCAAATTCTCATGTGCAAAGCCAAAAACAAGAGTGCAGTACAATATGGGCAGGAGGTGGCATGAGCTTAGAGGTGGAATTTGGAGAACTTCGACGAACTCGAAGTTCGCTTGTATACACATCCCATACTCGAGGTGGTGAAGTTTGGAGGCATCGTTTCCACTTTGACCCCTGCTAGATGTCCAAGGGATAGGGGAGAATTTTGCTTGGGTTCAGTTTTGAGAAGAATTTACCAACATTCACTGAGTGAGTTCTCTATATTCGGGACAAAAAGAATTTGAAATTTTAAAGATAATTATATGTGGGAGAAACTGAAATGGACATATTCATCCATCCAGGCCTAGAGCTTTGAATGCTTTACTCTTAGAAGTCTGGCTTTGAATCCCTGTGTCTTCAGTCATCCTAGTGCTGAATTCGGGATCCCACCACTTTCTTCTTCTTCATTTATTTATTTATTTCAAACATTATATAAAGCAAATACAACCCACCCACCCCCCACATACATATAACTCCAAAGGTGCATCCATCACAACGGGACCAAGAAGTAATTTCTATCATCATAATCCATTATTATTCAATATTCCAAAAATACATCATATCTTGACATGGCTTCCTCCCCTTTCCCTTTACTAAAACATAATCTACCACTTTTTTTTTCTGACAGGCTTCTCATCTTTTACAACAACATGGCAGGCAAGTCCATCCTGGTCCTCTCTAGGAAGGGAATAATTGGACCGGTTCAAACCAGCCCATGCAGATGGGTGAAATGCAGATTTCATTTCAGTTTGTTTTTTCTAAAAACATGCCAACATTGACAATGTTCGTCGTATTTAGGAAAGAAAGAACTCGAGATTTAACCAATTTGAATGTCGGAGGAAGCAAACCACACAGATCTGCTCATCCCTGACCAGGAACTGTGTTATCAATTGAAGCATAAAGGACCACCAGAGGGCATTGTGGGTCATTCTCCATGTGAGGCAGCAAAGCCCTGTAGTTTAGTGCTGCCTTCCCATCTAATCTGTCTGCAAATCAGCAGTCTGGGTATCTCTTCACACCTTCATGGAGCATTACAGAATCTATCCATCTAAAATTATTTCTCAGCCACCTTTAAGGGTAAAATTAACATATTCTCATCCCCTCCTTCTGCTTTCTGCAGGAGGGTTCTCCAGCACGGAGCAGCTTCAACTCTCATCTTTGGGATGGACTGTTTCTTTCTCCATCCCAGAACTAAAGAACTTGGGCATTCCTGTGAACCCAATTCTCAGTGGTTGGGGGGCGGGGGGACAGTCTCTCTACACACAAAACAATAGCAGCACTAAAAAGCTGCACAGACAGGGCATGCTATCATGCTGTATTTGGACTAGACATGTCAGAGAAATCTGAAATAGATTCAAACGAGTTTGGATTTCTAGGAATCTAGCCCGTGTATTCCACAGCAGGCTGGCTTTTCCTGAGTCGCACAGATTCCACAGACTTGTGGACCATTTTATTTTATTTTTTACTTTCCAGAATTTTGCACAAATGTAGTCATAGAAGAAAAAAATGATATATATATATATATATATATATATATATATTAAAAAGTGCATTTCCACCCAACAGGCTAAACAGTGCAAACACACATTTGGGAGGGGGGATTTGCACATTTTGGAATGATTTACGTTTTTTCGCAAGTGCAAATTTGTGGACATGTGCATGAATGCAAATTCAGGAATTTTTTTTAAAAAATCCGATTCCATCAATGAGCGGATGACGGAGTGAAATGTGCCTGACAATCGATGAAACACAGACGGAAGGGATTTCACATAATCCAAACATCCCTAATTTAGGCGCAGTGAATTGACCGTGCGGCGGTGCCAGCAGCTTCGAAGGAGCCCTGGCTTAGCTTGGCTCCTCTCCCTCCATGTGGCCCACTGGGTGCAACCACTGAAGGGACCGGAGCAGCGCAGGGGTGGTCTTTTCCGTGCTCTGGTGCCTTCACTGGCTGTGTCTCCCCCAAAGGCAGCGTCTGATTGGTTCAGCTTGCTGAGACGTAAAGCTAGCAAAGAAAAATAAAAACCTGCTTGTTTTAAACGGTGCACTGAAGGGCTGAAGCCTTGGCCAGCTGACTGTCACAGTGGCAGCACTCCCTTTTCAGTAATGGAGGAGCAGCAGCAGGGCCGGTCCCCACCGTTTGTCAGGGCATGATTTGGTGCCCCTCTTGGACCGCAAGGCCCCGGATCTACGCCCCATGGTCCAGTCCCAGCAGCCCCACTGTAACCGTGGCACTTCAGGAAGTATAGCCCAGCCCGCAGACTTGTCCCTCCTCCTCTTCTCTTGGACTGGAGGGAATCCCTGTGGTGGGCCTGCATTACGAGCGCCTCCAGGAAGCTGCTCCACTGCACAGAGTGTCTTTACGGATGTGCAGATGTTGTTCAATCCATTCTGTCTGTGTCCCGCCGATTGCCAGGCTTCCATGCGGTCATCCATTCATTGATGGAATCAGATTTTTCGTATGAGAATTTTGTCCGTTTGCATATGCACACTGGTGCTACTGTGCATTGCCACAAATAAACATGTGCAAATGAATGAAATTCTGCAAATCCCTCCAAAAAGTTTTTAAAAAAAAACAAAACCTGGCCCACAGGTCTGCAGAGTCTGCGCAACTTGAAAGAAAGCCGGTCTGCAGCGGAATCCACAGGTTAGATTCATAGAAATCCTAGCTCATTTTAATCCATTTTACTGATTTAATTAATTTATTTAAAATATTTCATGGCCACTTTTCAGGGAAGAAGCCCTCCCATTGCATATCCTGTTGCAGGATTCACTGACATCCCTAAGTGACCCCTGTTAATGAACCTATTAAGTTGCCAACACCTGTGTGGAACTTTAGCAGTCAAGGTTCAATAGACAATAGATGATGTCTTCTTCTTCTTCTTCTTCTTCTTCTTCTTCTTCTTCTTCTTCTTCTTCTTCTTCTTCTTCTTCTTCTTCTTCTTCTGTATCACACTGTTAAATTTCTCTCTGTTCAACACAAGCTGGCAGTTATTTCTACCAGTGTCATTAATGTTGATTATCAGCATAAAATATGCCAAATCTATTTGGGCTTCGGAGCTTTTCTGGCCTCCAGGCATAAACCCTGAACTTACGGGAAGGTCCTTCCATGGTTGGCATGTCCACCAAGGGTTGGATGAAACTGCCAGTTTGGGTTTCTTCCACATTTGATGTAAACAACAACACAAGTTCTTTCCATCCTGTTTATGAAGAAATTTGTGGATTCTGGAAAGTCGTCATCTAAACCAAACTGAAACAAGATTCTCATCCATCACCACAGATGTATTGCTGAAGTTCATCTTTCATGGGAATCTGGTAGCATCTAGAGATGGACGAACAAAAGATGTTTACGATTCTCCAAACACTGACCCGAAGCTCGTCTTGCTTCATTAATTTCCTGCATTCCTCTGCATGCTTTTTTTCTTTTTGGTCATATGGGAAGAGAGTGTGCATTTTGAATGGGAGAAATGCACATCTTTAAAAAGAGCACACCCAAATGCACACTCCCCCCCCACCTCTACCACCATAGAGTAAAATGTGAAAATGCACATTTTTTTCCCCTTCCAAGCATGGATGTGACTTTGGGGATTTGGCAGCATTTTGGAAGGACACATTCTCCTGCTCGGGACATAAAAGTGGTGGTGAACATAAATGAAATTCTCACACATCTCATGTCTAAATACCAAGAGGCCTTAAAGTACCTAATATCGGAAGACGTTTACTCAGAATTAAACCTCACTGGCTTTGCTCCTCAACTCCTCTAGTTCTCCGGTCACCCAGACAAGATACCATGCATTCTCCCATAATTACCCACGAATGATCGCATCTCCCAATGCTGCTCTTCCTGCGTTCTCTCCTCTCCGAGGCCCCAAATGCATCACTGTGTGGGTTGTCAAAGCCAATTTGGCCTGGCTTGGGCCTGGGGCAACACACTCAGCGTCTCTCAACAGCTCTTTAGCAGATGCAGCACTTGCTCTATCGTGCGAGAGGAACGTGAAACAGGAGCCCCTTTTTTCCAGGGCATCTGATTTAATGTCTGCTTTGAAGTGAAGTGGGTGGTTCCGATGACATGGCAGAGAGCCGGAGTACAGCGCAGATGCTTGATTGATGACAGGAAGACACCTGTTTTGAATAATAACGTCGGTCATCCACTAAACTTGGGACCAAACATCCTTCTCAGCTGCCATGGTTTTCAAACCATTTTCTGGGGAATTGGAGATCCTCCTATGTTTACTGGAGGTTCTGCAATGAGAAGATCAACATTGGTGAATAAGTTTCCTTGAAAGACAGGCAGTGCCGGCATCAAGGGTTGGCATAGTTGGGCACTTGCTGAGGGCAGGGACCCACTGAAAAGAGCCCCCTGGAGTTGCTCCTCCAGTTCCCCATTGCAACTGGCTCGTTCTCCTGCCTCTCGCTCTGGCCCAGACAATGGTGGTGAGTAGGAGGAGCAGCAGGAGATGCCTCGGCCTCCTTGCTTCCTGGATCTCTGCCTGCCAAGCGAGCACGTGGTAGCAATGAGTCAACAGCCAGCATGGTACACTGGTTAGAGTGTTGGACAGGAGAGATCTCTCTGAGATGGAGGCTGAGAGGCCAACTAACCCTGAAAAGCATTGGTGTCTCAAGAGGCAGGCAAGAACAACCCCGGGGGGGATGGAGTGCCCATTTGAAAAGGAGGGCTCTTCATGAGTAAAGGACTCCTTGTGAGTAGGACCCTCCTCACAAGGAGGACTCCTGCTAGAAGCCTCTGATGTGCTACAGCTGAGTTCTGGGTGGGGTTCTAAAATCTCCGGATTATAAAACTGAGGCCTAGCCAGGGAGGGTTGCTGGGACAGCATATTCATTTCAGCTCCCGGTATCTTGTTCTCTAGCTTTCCTGACCTTGTTTATTTGGACTGATTTCTTGTGCTGCTGACCCCTAGATTCCTGAGAAGACCCTGTTTCTTGAATTGCACTTGATTTGGGCTGCAGGCTTGTGCTTCTGACCTCTGCCTTTTGATATTCATGTTGGATTTGCCCCATAAGCTGCCTCAGGACAGCAGGACAAATCGTCTTGAAAAGAGATGGGCAATCTTTCTCCATCTTGTATCAAATGGGTCCAGCAGTGAGTCAACCTATTTCTGTCCACTCCCAAAATGAGAAATAGCCAGACTTATTTCCAAACCGACAGCCAGTGTGGCATAGTGGTTAGAGTGTTGGGCTGGGACTCAGGAGATCTGGGTTCAAGTCCCCATGTGGCCATGAAATGCACTGGGTGACTTTGACCCAGTCACCGACTGTCTCAGTCAGTGGAGGCTGCTGACTCCAACGTCAGCGGGGCTGGATATCCACTCTGGATTTTAGCCTGAACTTTAAAGGAGCTATCCATGGTACTGAAACCTATCCCCAAAATAGGTTCAGCATCATGGATAGTTTCTTAAAAGTTCAGAATAAAACCTGGAGCAGGTATACAGCCCCACTGACGTTGGAGCCATCAACCTTCACTGCTCTCAGCCTCACCTACCTTGCAAGGTTGCTGTGAGGATAAAAAGGAGAGGAAGAGGACCATGCAAGCCGCCTTGGGCCCCTTGGAGGAAAAGTGGCCTATCGATAAACAAAAGAACAAATAAATCTGAATTTGACACCCTAATGCTCTAGCACCAGTAGGGGTACAATGTTTTATGTGTGTGCAAAACTGGGATACATGAGAATTGCCTTTCATTTCATTTTTTAATGTGCAGACTTGGAGAAAAATGCAATCTGTGGTCCGAGTCCATACATTTCCAACCTTGCAAATTGCAATGAGATTTGCAGAACAACTACAAAGAATGCTGTGAAGGACTGCCAACCGGTCCTTTTCTCAAGACCAGAGATCAAAGGTGCAAAACTGCCAGCCTTGGCTCTGCCGTCTTGACCTGATTCTCCCAGGGCCTTGCCCTTGTCTATACACTGGATTTAGCACTGAACCACAGAGGAACCACACACTCCGTGTGGGGCAAAACCAGGAAAGTTTATTCAAGGTAAACAGATTACAATAAAAGGTGGGGAATGAGGGAAGAGGGAGAAAGGTGGGGAGACACTTTGGTACATACAGTAGAGCTACAAAATAACAAAACTAGTTCTTTTACTACATAACTACCCAGGCACTCTCTTTACCTGGCGGTTGGTCCTCTTCAGGGCTTGCCTCAGCAAAAAAGCCCTACTCCCGCAAAAGCGTGCAGACAACAACCCAAACCAGAAGCCACAGCTGGCAATATAGATTCTCCCCCACCACCACGTCTTTTCAGTAGCCCAGCTGTCTTTGGCCAATCAGGATGAACTTCATCTGGGCCAAGCAGAAGAGGTGGCTCTTTGGTCATGAATAGAATGCTTGGGCCGCATTTGCATGCAAATACTGGGACATCAAAGACATGGAAGACTCTGAGGGGTCAGGGCTATCAAAGGAACTATGTAAATTTGCAGGGGATTGAGGCCCAGAGCCATCAGAGGAACTATGTGCATTTTGCATGACGTGTGTGGTGCAGGAAACTGAGGCTTTTTCTTCACAAATGCATTTGCAAAATGTGCATGAGAGAATGCGTACTTTTGGGAAAAAATGCATACAAACATGCTTTAATCCATGGGAGAAGCATGCATGCACTTCAAAAACATGCGCAACTGATGCACACCTTCGGGGAAACAGGCACATTTTTTTATGCAGAAAGAAAAGAACGCAGCTTGCAATATGATATGGACACGAGACGGAAGGAGCGTTGAGGTGGAATTTGGAGGACCTTGGCAAGTTGAGGTTTTGCTGATTTGCCCATCCTGAACCATCCAACAAAATTGGATAGGTACCAAATTGAGAGGAGAAAATGGGAACCCTTCACTAGACCCAAATATTTAGGTCCCTGGGCACATCTGCAAAACCCCAGCAGCCAAGTAAACAAACATGCATAATATCTGTTCTATTTCCTCTGCAAAATAATAGACTTCAAAAACTTCCCATCCTGTAAAATCTTCTCGTGTGGCAAAGCACGCTCCCCCAGAGAAGAATGTGTTCCCCGGGTAGGACGTTTTTCAAATTATACCGAAGGCAGCAACAGTGACAAATGCACAGGTCCAGTCCCCCCCCCATCCATGGCGCATAACTAAAAAAAGCTGCAAAGCGCTAAAATTACATCTTGTACGACTGAGGTTGTCACACTGTCACGCTCCCTTGCAAGTGTTCACTTTCACACAGCTGAATGCCGCGTGGTTGCTCTTCATCATTTTTCTCCCCGCGTACGCACAGCAGCCGAAATTGCTAATATGCTAATGGAGCCAGCGGGCTGTTCTTCTGAGTCAGCAGTGCGCTTTGAGATGCATTGAGGTATTGCTACATGTGCTCTCCCTCATGTGCAGCACAAGGTGGCTTCCCCATGTAGCTCTTGGGAGGGGCTTGTCTTTTCTTTTTTTCCTTTTCTTCCAGTTCTTCTGAAGAAAGTGTTTCTGAGCTATGTTACTATTTTTAACCCACGGTCTGTGGAGCTCTTGAGAATGAATTCCAAAGGTGAGACTGTGGGCTGAATTTGCTTGCAGGAGGAGGTGTGGAAGAAATACCTGTGCGTGTGTGTGTGTGTGTGTGTGTGTGTGTGAGATCTCTGGCTTCGCATGGGTTGGGACAGCTCTTTGTCTGATACAGTGACGCCTCCAAGCAAACCTATGCATCTTGTCAGAGTTGGGCGCATTGTGCTGTGCACACCCTGTCTGTGCACACCCTGCACACCCTGCAGCCCCCAGAGAGGTCTGTCGACTGCCCTGCCCTGGAGGGGGGCTGTCCTATATCAGGGACTCTGTCCCTCTGCCTGCTATTCACCCCTGGCTTCAAACTGTATAGACTGCAAAGCTATGCGCTGGTTAGGGAAGTGTGCCACCTTGTGGCTGAAGGTGTTACTGCAGGTTTCAACAACAAGGGCACATTTAAATAAATTTGAATTAATGTGTTTTGAAAACAAAATAAAGTAACCCTGAGGCAGACACCTGCAGCAGTCCCTTTAGTACACATACCAAGGTTCAGTAGGGATGTGTGAACCAGCAAAACTTGACCTCACCAAAGTTCTCTGAATTCCATCTTGAAGATTGCTCCCACATGAGTCCATATCAGATTGTGAGCTTTGATTTTTCCCCCCATATGAAAATCAATGCGTATTTTCGTGCATATTTCCCCCCCCAAATGTACGCATGGATTGTGTACATCCTTGAAATGCACACATTCTTACCCCAATGATTCAAGCATACTTGTGCACATTTCTCAAAAGTACGCGTGCTGTCCAACACATTTTTCTTGGTTCCACAAATCACGTTGCAAGCTCAGAAATGCGACCATAGATTGTGTCTCAGTCCGTGTTCAGTCCAGAAGGCGTGAACTGGGTAAATCCTGATCAGAAATGAACTAAAACGAATTTCTCATGCATCCCCAGCATCTCGGTTTCACAGTCTTGGTGCTATGGTGGTGATGGTTGAATGGACAGACAAGGCATCCTTTTATTATATATCCTTCCAAACCTGCACTTCTTCAATGGAGTGGGCAACTTAGGGCAAAGGTACATTGTCTCTGGTTCATGTTCTTCGGTTCTAGGATGCCCGTTTTATCTAGACTTGTGGACTTGATCCCTGTAATGATGGTATTAGATATAACTCCCCTTTAAACAAAATCTTATTTTTGTTGGCTAGGACAGATTATTTTGTTACATACTGCACTGCTAAATTTGTTATGTTGCCTCTAGGAAAGAGGAAATCTTTTCTCTTGCCAGATGATAATACAGCCAATTGAGCTATTTTATTTAATGTAGGTCCCAATCCTATGCATGTTTAGCACGGCTGGCTGGGGAATGCTGTGAGTTGTAGGACTTTTTTCTGTCTATATTTGCATAGGATCACACCCATAATATTTTTTAGTATGTACGGTTGTTGACGGTCTGGTAAATTATTACTTGTTTTCCTATAATTATTTTATTTTTGTGTATGTTGACAGCCTGTATCTTTCTTGCAGTGGAGTTCCCCAATCTGAAAAATGCATACAAAAATGCACATCTCAGGGAGAAGCACTCTCAAAAATGCATTATCTTCAGAAAAGTACTTGCAAAAAAACACATGTATACATGAGACAAAACTGCATACAAAAAGCATGTGTTGGGAGAAACGCACACCAAAAGGCCTTATGCATTTTCATGCAAAAATATCAAAGTTCAGGGTGAACTAGACTTAAAACTGGATAAATTATCAGAGTTCGAAACAAGCTGAAGGTTGGAAACTTGAGAAACCGAGAGAAACCAAAATGGACAGATTTGTCCGTCCCTAGCAAGGCCTGTCCTGGCAAGCCTCGCTATACTTCCAGGAGTAGCACTATGGAAGCAACACAACCATTCTCTCCTTGTGTCTTGTGCCCAGCCCTTGGCTCTCTTTGAAGTCAAGCTATCAAGTCATGTTTCCAGTCAATTACCTTTCTTATGCAAATTACAATCAAGCAAACATTGCCTCAGGCTACAGACAGTATCCTCTTGCAGCCAAAAGAGAAAAAATGTTCCAGGCAGGCTTTGCATAACACAGCACCTCGTAAGCTTCAGTTAATTCCCTGGGTCAGAGCATCATGAAAGAGATTTGTCACTGTCTACTACGGCCCGCCCTTCTCAAGCTGAGCGGTCTACCAAGTTCCGCCTTCAAGGTGGGTCTTTCCATGGGGTCACCTCCCTGGCTGCAAGCCTCTTGGAGCACCATGTGACCCTGCGTTGCCCCTCCCTTTTCATCTGATACCTGACTCTTGGGTCTCGTATTCCCACCCACTCTTCCTCTTTGTTAGGAGCCTGCATTCCCATGGGTTCAGAGGACGCTGTTTGGTTGTCTTCCTAAAGATTAGATGACAGCTGGGTTTCCTCCCCTCTGTTTCTCCACACCCATAGTACCTCCACAACACCTTCCCCCTCCTCCTCCCCGTCTGACTCAGAATCAGTTCCCATGTATTCCTGGGGCACATCTGCAGAGGTGTTGGGCGGGCCCAATCCCTACACGTTGTCAACCCAATGCTAGCAGTCATCTCCCCCTTTGGAGATTATTATATTAAATCATTTCCCCCCTCTTCTGTGCCCATTGTGCACAGAAGAGCCAGTGTGGCATAGTGGTGAGAGTGTTGGACTGGGATTCGGGAGATCCGGGTTCTAGTCCCTGCTCGGCCGGCCATGAAACTCATTGGGTGACTTTGGGCCAGTCACTAACTCTCAGCCTAACCTACCTCACAGGGTTGTTGTGAGGATAAAATGGAGAGGAGGAGGATTATGTAAGCCACCTTGGGTTACTTGCAGGAAAAAAGGCGGGGTATAAATATAATAAATAAATAAATAAATAAATAAATTGGCCAGCTTCCAATACTCTTCAGTATTATAAGTGACGTTTTCCTACAGCAGATTAGCTCTTTCCTTTCCTTTGCTTTGCTTTTTTGTTCTATTCTTAAAATTTCCCAAATATGATAGTGTCTGCCTACATGTACACCTAGCCATGTGTGAGGCGGTAGAGAAGACAGATGCTTGCCATTTGCGCAGTAATAGTTTGTGTCACCATAAATTGGAATTTATCATCTGCTAGGTATATAATCCCAGCCCTGCTAAGCCAGCCCGGTGCCGGCAGACCAGAAAGCGTTTGCTCAAGCCGCCTGGCAGCTCCGCCTAGCTGCCTCCTGTTAAATTCTTTATTTGCCTTTCTCACACTCTGGCAATGCAACACGGGGGTGGGGTGTGTGTGCAGGAAACAGAACACACACAGCACATAGCCAGGTTGGCCATTGGTCAGAACAAAACAGGCTGGCATACAGCTAGCCAAGGAGCAGGGAGGACAAAAAGAGGCTTGTGAAAATTAGAAATGACTCATGAGTCTAGAGGGAATTAAGCCAGGGAGTCTGTATAGGAATCTTCTCACATTGAAATCAAGAGAATCCTTTCACAGATTTATTTATTTATTTATTTATTAGATTTATTAATCACCCATCTGGCCACCCTGGGCGATGTACAATTAAAACAATACAATAAAAACAATACAATAAAACAATACAATAAAATATGAAAATTAAAACAGTATAAAAAATTCTTTTAAAATCCTAACCCACCCCATATTCCCCCCTGAAAAGCCACGTTTTTAATGCACGGCGGAAGCTCATCACGGAGGGGGCATGGCGAAGGTCACTAGGGAGGGAGTTCCATAACGTGGGGGCTGCCACAGAGAAGGCCCTCTTCGTAGTCCCCACCAGCCTGGCTGCTCTGGCTGATGGGATAAGGAGAAGGCCGTCCGTGGCAGATCTTGTTGAGCGGCCTACTTGATGTCGCTGGAGGCGCTCCTTGAGATAAACTGGGCCGGAGCCGTGTAGGGTTTTAAAGGTCAAAACCAACACCTTGAATTCGGCTCAGCAAGCAACTGATAGCCAGTGCAACTCCTTAATCAGGCTGAAGCTTCCGAAGCATCTTCCAGGGTAACCCCACATAGAGCGCATTACAGTAGTCTAGGTGAGAGGAGACCAAGGTATGAACCACTGATGGGAGCAGATGATTAGGAAGGTAGGGGCGCAGCTGCCATATCAGATGGAGTTGATACAGCGCTGCCCGGCTCACAGCTGACACCTGAGCCTCCATGGACAGCTGGGAGTCTAGAATGACCCCCAAGCTGTGGACCTGGTCCTTCAGGGGGAGATGTACCTCATTCAGCACCAGGTCAACATCCCCTAATCTCCCCTTGTCTCCCACCAGAAGTACCTCAGTCTTGTCAGGGTTCAGCTTCAGCATGTTCCTTCCCATCCAGCCACCCACTGCCTCCAGGCACTTGGACAGGGTCTCAATGGCCAACCTCGGTGAGGACTTGAAACAGAGGTAGAGCTGCGTGTCATCCGCATACTGATGACATCGCACCCCAAACCTCCTGCTGATAGCCCCCAGCGGCTTTAGGTAGATGTTGAATAGCATCAGGGAGAGGATGGAACCCTGCGGCACCCCACAAGTGAGCAGCCGAGGGCCCGAAACCTCCTCCCCAAGAACGACCCTCTGGTACCTTCCAGAGAGGAAGGACCAGAACCACTGTAATACAGTGCCTCCTATGCCCAACCCCTCCAGGCGGTCCAGGAGGATACCGTGGTCCACTGTATCAAAAGCCGCTGAGAGAACGAGGAGGACTAGGAAGGAGCATTCGCCCCTATCCAAGGCCCTCCTCATATCATCCACAAAAGCAACCAAGGCCATTTCCGTCCCATGTCCAGGCCTGAAGCCCGACTGGCATGGATCTAAGTAATCGGCTTCATCCAAGTGTGCCTTCATCTGAGCCCCCACCACTCACTCAATCACCTTGCCCAGAAATGACAAATTGGAGACTGGGCAAAAGTTGTTCAGGTCTTGGGGATCCAAGGAGGGCTTCTTTAAAAGTGGTCTTACTGCAGCCTCCTTAAGGGCTGGTGGGATCACTCCCTAATCGAGGGAGGCATTCACCACCACCCTGATCCCCTCACCTAGTCTCTCCCTACAGCTCATAACAAGCCAGGACGGGCAAGGATCAAGCAAGCAGGTGGTTGGCCTCACAGATGAGAGCACCTTGTCCACTTCATCAGAAGGAAGAGGCTGGAACCGATCCCACAAGACCGGTCTGCCATTGGCCTCCTCCCGCTCACTCACTTCCTGTATCCACGACGCGCGAAATCCCACTCCTAATCCGATCAATTTTATCTGCAAAGTGCTTCGCTAAAGCCTCACAGGAGGCTTTAATATAATATAATATATAATATAAGATAATATAATAATACTTATTTCACAGATAAGACTTCTCATACTTTCCAGAGTTGTATGTAAATTTGGTTGTACACATTGGAGGCCGGTGGTTCCGGTGCCGGTGGGGCTCCCTCCTTATCAGCTGCAGCTTTTATTCTGAGCTTTATAAGAGCTCTCCGTGGTCCTCCATGGTGGCGAACCTCTTTTGGGGATGGAGTACAGCACCATGGGTAGTTCCTATAAAGCTCAGAATAAAATCTGCAATGGATGAGGAGCCCCACACTGACACAGGAGACACCGGCCTCCCCTGCTTGGGCAAAAGTACAAAAGTTACTGGAAAATACACTAATATACACACTAAAAAAAAAAGCCCAACATTTTATACATTTCTCTGATCTCTCTTCAGCCTCTGCTGTGCAGCATCCTGTGTGTGTGTGCTCTGCTCTTTGATTATAAGCTGAGCTAAGAAAAATGCGCAAAATGTTACATGCCAGCGAAAGGTATGTAAATTGTAATGGACTTTTTTGCAGTCTTTTCCAAAGTGGGAGGGGTTTTTTTTCCCAATTCTGTCAATGAGCAGACAACAGAATGAAAGATGCCTGAGAATCTGTGCAACACACATGGAATAGATTAAACAAAACCTGTACACCCATCTCTTGGATGTAAGTGATTCATAAATATTGGTGAATACATGAATAACAGCGCAATCAATCCGATGGCCGCTGGACAGTGTCTGGATGGCCATAGGATTTTTTGGAGGCCCAGCTATGAGGTCAGAAAATCACTCCAACCTTGTAGCTGGGTCTCCACATTTGGAGTGACCTCGCAGATAGGGTTTAGGAGGCATTCTGGACATTCATGGTTATGGGAAGCCAAATATTCCATTCAGGCAGCAACGGTTTGCCTGTTCTTGATTAATTGACCGAATCCAACATGTCTTGGTCATAAGGATGCTACTTGCTGTTCATCTGCCACTTTCTCCTTGCCCTTTTCTCTCTTCCGCTGGTGCTCATGAACTGTGGTGGATGATGGCTGTGTCAACAGAATTATATTTTTCCAGATGTATGAGGCCTGTAAAAATCGCTAACCTCAGCCTTGTTCATGAAATGACCCTCGGTGTTGGGAAGAGAGATTTTGCGCTGAAATATGTCTCCTGAAATGCAGCTCCGCTCCAAGCTGCCTTCTGTCATCTCTGGGCCTGATGGCTTTTAAGTGCCAAGATAATGGGTTTACCATTAGAGTCTTGCGTGGTTCCATTTATCACTTGTGTTATGGCCCCATTCACCTCTACGCCTTCTGCTGAAAGCTACTTTCAAAAGCAACCCAATCAAAAGGTTGAAGGCACATTAACTTTCCATGAACGGCTGTAGGCCTGCCGCCTGCTTTACAGTTGCCCAGAAAACACTACACATCGCATTTCTGAGAGGGAGTATTTTCAAGACCCACAGACTAATTGTATTGCCCTACTCAACCATGACTAGAGATATGCGAATCAGCAAAACCTGAACTCACCGAACTTCTCCAAGTCCAGTCTCGAAGCTTGTTCCGACTCAAGTCCAGATCAGCTTTGGGTTTTTTTTCTTTTCGCACAAAAATCTGTGCGTATTTTCACACATATTTTCCCAAATGTACGCATTTTTCCATGCACATTTGGGGGTGAGGTGCCTGTGAATCATATTGCAAGCTCAGAAATATATGAGATTGCGTCTGCGTCCATGTTTGGTCCAGAAGGTGCAAACTGGGTAAAATCCTGATCAAAAATGAACTGAAACAAATTTCTCATACATCCATAACAGGGGGTGGTATTCAATGCCACCACAGCACTAGCAGAAGCAAATGCTGGCACAATGGGGAGACAGCGCTTAGTAGCACAACTGGGAACTTGCCCAAATGAGCAGCTCCAAATTTGGACAGATCAGCAGAGCTTGTGGGAAGGCTCTAAAGCAGGCTGAGTCATGGGATTGGCTCCCTTGTGCCAGCGGATTCTCAGCACAAAGTGGATTCTGGGATTTGGTGATCACATTGCTCGAACTCTCTGCCACAGTTGAAGGGGGCAATTTTGCACGGCCTCCCATTTGAGCCCAGCAGTGCCCGGTCCAACAGCAGCTCTTCCGGACCCTGAACTGGAACCCCACTAGTTGACCCCTACCATGAATCTTTACGTAGGTATGTTGGAGAAATCCGCAACGGATTCAAACCAGTTTGAATTTCTGAAAATCTGAGCTGCAGATTCTGCAGCGCACCAGCTTTTCCCAAGTCACGTGGATTCTGTGAACCTGAGGACCATTTTTTATATTATTTCCTCAATTTACCCAAATTTAGTCATAGAAACATACCTAACATAGACCCAAAAAGTGCATCTCCCTCCTAGGCTAAAGAGTGAAAATATTCATTTTTCAGAGATATGTGTATTTTGTGGGGATTTACGCATTTTCATGAGTGCGAATTTGCACAACCCCAAATTTGCACAAATGCATATGGACACATTTTTGCACAATCTGATTCTGTCAATGAGCGGACAGCAGAACGAAAGGCGCGTGGCAATCCACGAAAGGTAGACAGAACGGAATTTACAGCATCTAGATATCCCTAACTTAGTAAGTGAGCTCTACGTTCCTTTAGGTAATGCAGTTCTGATATCTGTTTGCTCTTCCGGACCAGCTTTTGTTCAAAAGGCAATGCTAATCTCCAGCAAAAGGGCAAGACTGTGTTTGAAAGCACACATACATACACACATGTACAGGCATTATTTAAATATGTTAATTTGCTCAGCAACCCTTGCAATTAAAACTGCTCACATGCTGACTTAGTTCCAGCCCTAAGATTTGATCATTTTTTTAAAAGGACCTGCAATTTATTCTCTCTCTCCCTCTTCCCCCCCCCCCCATATCTTTTTCCTTTGGATCATAAGCAATGCTATAAATACAAAGAGAAGGCCTATTTTGCATTCAAATGGTCTTGGAAGTTGAGGATTGTAAAAAAATCCCACTTCCTATATCCTCCCCCCCACACCGCCCTTCTCTTCTTCTCAGCTTCTTGAAGAGGGCGATAAATTAATCACCACTTCCCCCATAGCAACCGCCAACATGCAATACGGGGCTGATTATTCTGCACCTGTGATTTAGACTTAAAGGTGACCCTGCAAAGGCAGACACAGGGATAAACACACACACACACACTCCTTTGCAAGAAGAACCAACTGCGGCCTGGGATACACGCTGACTAACAATGAGACTCAAAGCTGCAACTCAGCATGTTGGTGACTTCAAAGTATCCTGCATTTCCCAGCTCCCGCCTCGATTCAGCTCTGGCTTCTGGAACTCTGCCCTCGAGAGCAGTAGGTGTAGTGGCTAAGATTGGGTGATGGTTCAAATTTTGCTTCAGCTGCAAATGTACCTAGTTCCAGAAGGGTAGCCATGTTGCTCATTTGTTGCAGCAAAAACAAGTCTTGGGGGCACCGTGAAGATTAATGCTTTTATTCTGGTGTACGTTTTCATGGGTCCTGTCCACCTGAGTGGATGCAAGAGCTGTTAATCTCAACTTGGGGTTGAGATCTGCCTTCTGTGAGAGGAAGGGCTCCACTTATGGAAGGGTTTCTCATGGGGAAGGAGCCTCCACCCAGTTTTTGGGGTCCCCCTCCACACACCCACACACCGTAGCTCACCCCATTCAGCAGGGTCTCCTGTCCTGATTCTCTGTGTGGCATTTTCAGAGGGGTGAAGGGGCCGCTGTGGGAAGGAGGGGGCAGGGAAGTCCATTTCCATCACCGCAGTCGATCCAGAATAAATCTGGATCCAGCCCTGTGTTGTCAGAGGGAACTGAGATGCAAAAATTATAGACGGTGGAGAATGGATGACCATTTCCAAAACATTGTTGAGTGATAACACAGACCTCTTTGCAATGATGACCTGATTAAGATAAATTTTATGGGGAAGAATCTAATGAACAAACAAACCTCTTGCTGTCCTTATTCATACCACAGGAAATAGAGCTGAGTGTCTCAATGAATTGTACTTCAGCAAGTTCATGCTGGTATCTAAAAAAGGATTTCGCAAAGTTGGAAGGAGTGTCAAAAGGGCAACCGAAATGATAAAGTGACAGGAGCAGCTCCCCTATGAGGTAAGATGACAATGTCTGGGACTGTTTTGCTTAGAAAAAAACTGACTACGAGGAGAAGCTCTAGAGGTGTACAAAACCATGCATGGTGTTGAGAAAGTGGATCGGGAGATGTTGTGGTAGAGGGGTAAGATTATGAAACACTCTCTCCAGTGAGGTCCGCCTGGTGCCAACATGGTCAGATTTTCAGCAGCAGGTTAAGACTTCCCTGTACTCCTGCACATTTGACAACATATGCTAAGGTTTTTAGTGGGTCCCCAGATTTTCTGCTGATTGCTTTAAAATGGTTACATTTTTGTAGGTTGGCCACTGTGTGAACAGAATGCTGGACTAGATGGGCCTTTGGTCCGATCCAGCAGGGCTCTTACATGTTTTTGGATCTTATCTGTCTGAAATTCCTTTGTTCAGGAATGGCCACCTTAAACTCATTCATGGTGTGCCCTGGGAGGATCGTGGAAATGTTTCCATACTGATTTCTGAATATTGTTGCTCCTAATATCAGATTTGTGTTCATTTATTTATTTATTTTGGATAGAGGCTGGTCTGTTAGAGATAATGTATGTAAAGTGCCCTGCACGTCATTATTTATAAATGGCAATCAATATTATGTGCTAATTGTGATTAATTAGCGCTGACTTAGCATCCTCTCCAGTGCTACAGGCATGCTAATTCTCGTTGTTACGAATGGTTTGCATTCGGTCCCTGTGGTTCACTCCGGCCTTGCAGTGCATGCCAGTGGCTTAGCCTGCAACACATTTTCTGGGGTTTCAACCTTCACACGGCAACATGGTGCATTTCACAAATCTGGATTTTCTTCTTTTTTTCCAGAGTTGTTTCATGCAGCTTCCCACCCTTAGAGTTTTGCAGTCCTCCTCAGGTGTAGTGCAGCAGGCATCAAGCAGCAGTGCTAACAGGGAAACATTTGATTTGGCCACAGCTCAGTGGTAGGGCCCCCGCTTTGCATGCAGAAGGTCCTGGGTTCGATCCCTGGCAGCATCTCCAGGTAGGGCTGGGCCTGGAAAAACTCCTGCCTGAAACCCTGGAAAGCTGTTGCTGACAGTCAGTGTTGACAGTGCTGGGGCAGTTGGAGGTAGCATAGAGCCATCAGGAGTGGTAGTCATTGATAGCCTTCTCCTCCTCCATGAGCTTGTCTAATTCCCATTTAAAACCATCCAAATTGGTGGCCATCACGACATCTTGTGGTAGCCAATTCCATAGTTTAACTCTGTGCTGTGTGAAGAAGAATGTCCTTTTATCTGTCCTGAATCTCCCACCATGTTACCATGTTCCCATTTAACATGGCTGGCTGGGGAATGCTGGGAGTTGTAGGACTTTTTTTCCCTGTCTAAACATGCATAGGATTGGGCCCTTAACTGATCTGAACTTCTACAGAAGGCAAATGGCAGATACGCACTGGTTGCACATTGAAACTGCTCAATGCAGTATAATTTCTGACCAAGTTTTGTTTACATTTCATCATGCGGACCTCCGGGGATTTGCTCTCATGGGTGGATGTGAAGGGGGGGGAAAGGCACAGAATTGAGGCTGACGGCTCTAATTGTGCAGTTGCGGAAACTGCTCAAGTATGCATTCTGATGCCAGCTTATTTCCTTCCCATGACAGAACTGTCACCGTGCATGCCTCATTTTTCAAATGGAGGCTTCTGAAATCAGAATGAATTCCCTCCTTAGCTCTGTATTCAGCGACATTAGGGATGCTTAACGGGCAGATTCAGCTGCATTGATGGATACTGCAGAGGTGCCAGTGCAAGCACAAAGTGTCCTTCTCGCCGATCCCTAAGAATCCCTGCTTAGAGATCCAATAAGAGGGTGGCTCCCCATTGTAATAGGGGCTGGTGCCAACGGTCGGCATGGTTGGACACCTGCCAAGGGTCCACACTTCCTCGGGGGGCCCACTCATAAGAGCTCCTCTTCTTCACCATATGCAACTTGCTTGTTCTCCTGCATCTTGCTCTGGACCAAAGGGAGTGGATGAACAAACACGCAAACAGCAATGGTGAGAAGGTGCAGGAGTAGCTACCATTGCCTGCTTCTCACTGGCTCTCTGCTTGGCAAGCAAGTAGGTGGTAGAAACGGTGAGGGGATGGAGGAGGAGGAGCAGCTGGTGACAACTGGGGTGTGGGAGTAGACCAGGGCTCCTCAAAAGTCTTTGGTATGTGGCGGCCACATTTCAAATTTTGAAAGAGACTCATGGGTGCTCTCACCAATACATACTGTTGGATGGTTTATCCATGATCTCTGAATTGTGAGAAGTTTGAAGGGTCACCTCATTTCTTTGCTATCGAGGGTCAACTGAGAGCCTTCTGCTTTGGTGGTTGGTAAGAGAGTCATGGGTGCTCTCACAAAATGGCCACTACAAGGGCTTACCTATTCATAAAATGGTTGCCTTGCTGGGCATGGCCAGTCACACAAAACACTAACTTCCCAGAAGGCAAACAGGGGAGACTAAAAGAAAAGTTGCTTGCCCAAGAACCTGAGTCCAAAGCAGAGGTGGGGGCTGAGCTCCAAAACTCAAAACTGCCCTTTTGAACCCAAATACAGATGGTGCTGCTGGTGGAGAATGACACTTTGCTTTGCAGCATCCCCGTTTAAAGAAAGGCAATCAAAGGTGCAATCCTGTGCAAGTTTAGACAGAACAAAGGCTTCCACTTGGTGGGGCATGCTGGGAATTTTAGGCCTTTTTTCTGTCTAAACCTGCACAAGATTGCACCCTAAAATATCTTCAGAAATAAAATGACTATCAGGAGAGGCAAGGAGACTGGTGGGGCAGAGAGAGGTGTCTGTGGACAAGTGGGGGGTCCGCAGGCACCTCGTTGAAGACCCCAGGAGTAGGCTCACTGAGTGAGGGGCCCCACAGAGGGTGTCTTGCCCATGCCCACCCCAAAAAACCCCTAGAGCCTGCAGTGGCTGTAATCCTTAAACAAGGATGACTATGTTGTACATAATTGAAGTAATGCTGCAAAAATGATGCACCACAATAATTTAGAAATTGTGGACACGACACAATACATCCATTTGGGGAGGAAAATATCCCAAACATGCCATGCAGGAGATAATATACTTCAAAATGTTTCGAATGTTAAAAAAAAAAAAAATCCACAACAACAACCTTTCAGCTTATCGGTGGACCCTGAAAAAGAAAGCCAAGCAGGAACGTGGCTACAAAAAGCAGTCTCTGAAACAATGCTTGCTGTTTTTATCACCTCTTCTGAGGTCTAAGAACGGGCTGTGTCGAAACAGTTTGCAACATCAGGCAACTGAATGTACCACACAAACACACACACACAAAAAACCCTGAGAAACATTAAAAGCACATATTCAGGCTTTGCTGGCAGACCTCATAAATCATGAACCAAGGGAGCTGAAACCTTGGGAAGGTTGGGCGGGGTTCACAGGAGCTTTCCAGTTGCTGTGCTTCTTGAATCCGGCAACATGATGCAGCTAAGAAATGGAGACCTTGGTAACAAATGTTGAAGGCCGGGAATAATCGAAGCTGCCATTTGCAGAATTGAATGCATCATTGCATTGTAAGGCAGGAAAGGATTTGGTGGTGGTCAATCTTCTGCGGGGACTGGCTAATTTGCCTGATGTCACAGAGCGAGAGACAGGAGGGTCTCTGGCTGCCACTGCCTGAGTTCCTCTGATTTGGGAGTGGGGCTGGCGATGAGCGAAGGTGCCATGTTCACATTTTCCCAGATTCTCTGAACATCAGTTTGATGTTCGTCTCTCCCCAATTTCTATGAGCGTGCATGAATGGGAAATTTGCGCAAATTGCTTTGCATGAATGGGATATTTGTGCAAATTGAATGCAATCTAATGGGGAAATGGCACAAAACAATGTGCATATTTTCCAAAGTTGCGCAATTTTCCCCATAGATGAAAGTGTGAAATTGCATGTTTAAAAACAAATAAAACAAAACACAATTTCAAACTGCTTGTTGGTTAAAAATTGCACATTCTTTGAGCACGAGCGTATGTTCAAGATTTGGTGAACATTTTTGGCTAACGTGTTCTCCTGCGTGTGCCTGCGGTTGGGGCCACGGACAGGGCATATTTGAGAGTTTTGCAGGCACAAACGATATCCTCATACATCCCCAAGAGAGGCAAGGCAAGGAAAAGGCCCAAGGAAGCGGCGATCGAAGCAGGAGTATAGGAAAGAGGAGGATGCAGAGCAGGCCGGATTTGACTCCAGGCCCTGAGGTTCAATATCCCTGCCTTAGATGCTAAGAAGAAAGCTGCCTTCAGCTTAAGCTGAATGTCCAGCTGGGTAAGTGGCCCAGTTTGTATTAGGGATATGTGTGGAGCTCGACTGGGGTGTGTGGAAGTCTGGCGAACTCACTGGGATAGACCCCCCCAAGCTCCGCTTGCACTACCTGCTTCCCCAGCTCGACTCGTGTTCTCGTGAGCCGGGGAAGCGACTTCTCTGGGTTCCTGGTAGGGATGCAACTGCGAGTCTCAGGGGGCTGAAAGCAGACTAAAAGCGGCCCGCTCGCCCCCCCCCAAGGCTCTCGCAACTTACCTGGCCACCGTTCGATCCAAGACATTCCGGAGAAAGGAGCTTCAGGTCCCCGGTGCATCACTTCCGGTTCCTGGCGCTGCGAGTGGCGAGAGCGGGCAGGGGGTGCTCTGGAGCACCCCCTGAGCAGGTAAGTGCCCTCTTGCCATAACTCCCTAGTTCCTGGCACTACGTTGTTTATGTAGAAAATGGCATAAGATACGGTAAAAACGGCCACCATTTGTGCAAGTTACGCAAATCGCAGCCGCTTTTAACATATCTTACACCATTTTCTACATAAACAATGTAGCGCCGGGAATCCGGAAGTCCGGCAAGCGCCTCGGCTGGTGCTCACTTTTGGCCCGGCGTGGCAGGCGCATCAGCAGCACTCGCCGGCCGCGAGTCAGGTGGTGGGCAGATCGCCCACCCCTAGTTTGTATTAAGTTGCGATATAAGGAATGGTGGCCTTGTTTGACTTTGCCACTTCACTGGAAAAGAGGAAAGAACTGTAAAGCCAGTTCTTCAGCAATGCCACGTACGGGCCCAAGTGTTGGAGTCCTAAGAGCATCCACCATTTGCTGGGTTCCTTCGTGGAATTCTCATCTGGCCCTGTTTGCTTTGGGGATGGTCAAATCTGTCCTACATAATAAAACATGAATAAAACATCGCTTCAAACAGAATCAGCAAATCCCTCTCAGATACCAAACTGTCAGTTCTTCAGGATGCCGACTGGCTGCTTTACACACCAGGGAGTTGTTCAGTGAGCACCCTCCCCCCCTCACTTCCTTAGTTTTACAACTCTGATACGTTTCATGCTGCTGAAGTTAAATAGCAAATTTATTGACAGCTTTTCCATGGCTTTGGTTTATTTTATTTATTTATTATATTTATACCCTGCCTTTTTCCTGCAAGGAACCCAAGGCAGCTTACATAATAATCCTCATCCTCCTCTCCATTTTATCCTCACAACAACCCTGTGAGGGAGGTTAGGCTGAGAGTCAGTGACTGGCCCAAAGTCACCCAGTGAGTTTAATTGCCGAGCAGGGGACTAGAACCCGGATCTCCCGAGTCCCAGTCCAACACTCTCACCACTACGCCACACTGGCTCTTCCTTTATCTCGAGCTTGGACTCCTCTGATCTAGCATTTTGTCTCCAAGAGGGTCCAAACAAATCCCTTTGGAAGCTCATGCCACAGAGAATTACTGGATTCAGACAACACAACAATAACCCACACTGAGTATAGGTTGTCCCTGAACTGTGGGTTGTTGCTGAAACATGGTTTATCGTGTTGTCTGAGTCCAGCTACGCTAACAAGCCATGGCTCGTTAACCACAAACAACCCATGAAGAGAAACCATGGTTTGTTGTTGTGTTGTGACCTGTGGGTTGTTATCTTGGCTGGGTTCAGACAACATGATAACCCACGTTTCAACAACAACCCATGGTTCAGGGACAACCCACACTCAACCAGTACTCAGCCCTTGAGTGTGGGTTATCGTGTTGTCTGAACCCATTCAATAATAAGAGTGAGCACCAGTCCTGAAGCTGGTACATGGGGGTGGTATAAGTGGACCCTGCCTCAAAATGTTGTAGTCAATCTCCAGCTGCTAAGACAGGGCATCGAACCTCTTTCAGGGTGAGGGCCGGGTTCCATTGCATAGAAGCTCTGCGGGCTGCATTCCAGTGGTGGGCAGGGCCAAAGGTAAAAGGGGACGGGTGAAAAATACCAGCATATTTTAGATAATCCTCCTAATGTCCTATCCCTTTTGGCCCTCTAAAAATTGTTTGTCCTTTTGCAAATGTTGGGGTTTCCTCGGGCTTACTGACCCTTCCCTCTTCTGCACCGATCCTGCCGCTTTGGCTCCATAAGAAGTAGTTCATTTTTAGTGCATAGGATTAGCTAAATTTCTGAGGGGACTTCATAGATTTCATAGATTTCATAGATCATCGAGTTGGAAGGGGCCTCCAAGGCCATCGAGTCCAACCCCCTGCTCAATGCAGGAAACTAGAGGAGGGGTCTCCCATCCAAGTAAGAACCAGGCTTGCCACTGCTTAGCTTTCCACGCTCAGACAAGCTGAGCCAGCGTGAGCCACAGGCCTGTTGTTCCTCACACGTCACTAGTGTTAAGGAAATACCGAAGAAGGGGAACGGGCTGAAGAAGATCCACTTGCAAAGATGCATTTGAAATGAATCAAAACACAATTGCTCTCTCCTCCCACACTTGTCATAATGTGGCCTGGGAACAGTCCCTCCCTGCAACTAATTATAGAGGTATTTATAACAAAGTTAAATAAGGAAGAGAAATAGAAAACATTAATCAGGGGAAAGGCGTGTTTATTCTTTCTCTTCCTCCCCCCCCCTTTTCTTTCTCTGGCCTAGGGATGTACGAGAATTTCATTTGTGTTTGCAGAACAGCCAAGCAAGCCCCATTCGCAACACCTAATGTGGATGTGAGCAGGAGAATGTGTTCTCCAAAAATATTCACAAATGGTTGAGCCTGCTGTCATGTTCAAAAAATGCACCAATTTTTATTGAACAAGCAGTTTGCACGAATGCGCAATTTTAAAATCCTGCAATTTTGCACTTTAGGGAATGATCCTATGGCCCCTAGACATTGTCTGGAGTGGGGCGCCATAGGATAGTTTGGATTCCCAGCTATGAGGTTGGAATCAGCACTCCGACCTCGGAGCAGGAATCAGAGCTCTGACCCCCCCTCCCTCACCCCCCTCACAGTCAGCGCAGAAAGAGCAGCCCAGGTTCCTCCCTGAGGTTGGGAAAACAACCTCAGGGAGGGGGAGAAGGGGGTTTATGGGCATCTCAATTGGATGGCGCCCTTAGTCTAGGGGGGAAGCAGCAAAGCTTTGGAAAATATGCAAATTTCCCCATTCGACTGCATTTGACTTGCGAACAGAGGTCCCAAATGACCATGGCAAGTGAGACGAGAAGAAGTTTGGAGAATCTGGGTGAATGCAAATATTGCTCGTTCACCTATTCCTATTCCCTCTCTCTTTCTGTTTTTCTCCAATCCAGATGGTAGATAAATTATAAACAAACAGCTCTCAAAATGGAATGCCCTCATGGAACAGACCTTTCATTTACAAATGGATTGGGGAAAATAGATTTGCAGAGCTCCAGGTCCACAAATAACCAATGGCTGGGAAATGCGTCAGTGGCAAGAGACTGAGACGAAACCAAATACAGGAACTCTGACATAGTTAAATAAAAACGTAAGCCAAAGAAGCACGTTTGTAATCTTTCTACTGCTTTGTTTATATATGTATACTGGAGTTCGTTATATAGGTTGCAGAGACAGATTTCTTGTCCTCATGGATTCCGAACCTGAACCTGGAGGTCAGGTTCCTAGGAGCTTTTCTCAAAATATGGCATTTGAGTACACTAGGAATGTTTACATTATGCAGGCATATCCTAAACACTGGCCGTTGTTCCCCTTAAAAGGAAAGAAAAAGAAAGAGAGAAGGGGGAAATAGCATAAAGGTTTATAAATGCCCATCAGGAATTTTGTAAACCATAAGAACGTAAGAAGAGTTGTGCTCATCAAGGGTCCATCTAGTCCGGCATTTCTGTTCACACAGTAGCCAACCAGCTGCGCATGGGGAACCCACAAGCAGGACATGGGTGCAACTGCACCCTACCACCCATGTTCCTCAGCAACTGGAGTACTTAGGCATACTGCCTCTGATACTGGAGGTAGCCTATAGCCAGCAGGACTAGTAGCCATTGACAGCCTTCTCCTCCAAGAATTTGTCCATTCTGCTTTTAAAGCTGTCCAAATTGGTGGCCATCGTAACATCTTGTGGAAGTGAATTCCAGAGTTTAACTATACTCTGTGTGAAGATGGACGGTTCCTTTTGTCTGTCTGTCCTGAATCTCCTACCACTCAGCTTCATGACCCCGTTGGGCTCTAGTATGATGCGGGAGGGAAAACAATGTCTCCCTCTCCACTTTCTCCACACCAGGCATCATTCTGTACATCTCTATCATGTCTCCTCTTACTTGCCTTTTTTCTAAGCTAACGCCATAAATTGCTGGTGCCCGTTGCTGTTTTGTGCAGCTTTCTTATTACATGTATGCCACTCCAATGTACACAGGGCTTTACTTCAGATGTTACAAACCTCAAAAGCTTTCAGCTTTATTAGGCTTTGAATTATTGAACATCAAAACCTAGCAGGTGAGAGCCTGGAGAGGCCGACACAAGCGTTGCTTCTCTCAACTATGCTTCCTGTATTCCTGGGTGATTCATGGATAAAATTCATCCCCACCCCCTCCACTGCCCATATCCAATTTGCAGGGCACACCATGCCATGAATGAGTGCAAAGGCACACGGTCCATGCTCGGGCCATATTCCTTCCTGTCAGGATTGCAAGAAGTAACAGGACTGCTCTATTCTGCTTCAGTTAGACCTCGCCTGGATCCATGAGCAATTCATTTCAGTTCATGTTTGATCAGGATTTACCCAGTTTGCACCTTCCGGATTGAACATGGACTACGCTACGGGCAAAGTCCACACACTTCCAAGCTTGCAGTGTGATTTGCGGACCAAAAAGAACATGTTCGACAGCGTGCATACATTTGAGAAATGCACATGAATAAATGCATACTGTTGAAAAGTGTGCACATATACACTTTAATCCATGGGAGAGGAATGTGTACATTTCAAAGTTGCGCAGAATTGATGCATACATTTGGAAAAACGCACACGGAAATATGCATGGATTTTCACGTGAGAAGAAAATGCAGATTCGAGTCGTAATGAGCTTGGAGATGGAAGTTGGAGAACTACGAACTGTTTGTAGCTGACAGTTAAGCAAAACATTACTGCTAAGCTAATGAGCAGGGTGAGGAATGTTGGCACAAGCATGCGTGTTGGGCCCCGGTATCGACACTTGGGACTGGTTCCCATCATGGCCGGCCATTGGACAGTGATAAGTGATATCTCTCTTCACTTCACATGCCAAGAATTCATTAAGGCAGCTTGGCCATTCTTTGACCCATCTCTTGTGTTGGGAACCGAAGCAGCTTCCCACGGGGCAGGCATGCAGGTGAAAGAGAGAGATGCTGAGATGGTTTCTAGGCCTCTCTCTGGCCCAAGGAAAATTGAATGCTTTGTGCATTTATCTGTATTTCACGGTTCTTTCCATGCCAGCTCCAAGGGGGAAGGGGAGAGGGAGGGGGGTCAGAGCTCTGATTCCCAGCTCTGAGGTCAGAGTGCCATCTCCGACCTCAGATCCAGGAATCCTATGTATCCTATGTCCCCTCACACACTTCCTAAGGTCTCTAGGATTGCTCCCTAAGCTTTTCTTCTAAATATTGAACCAACCTTTGGTCATACTCTCCTTCTGGCAAGCCTCTCAAATGAACATCATGCTTTCTCAATGCATCTTCGATTTCTTCTGCTCAATCCTTTTCTCTCCTTAGACTGCAGCCATATGGCCCCTGAGAGGATGTCCCGGGACCCAGGGGGTGCAGGATCTATCAGCCATTCCCCTCCAAGGGAAGAAAGTTCTTCCAACGGTGGGGCAGGTCTGACCTGAGATCCCCGTTCCCAGCTGCCACAGAAACATCTGCCGCCCTTATGTCCCCAGTGTCAGAGCTCTGGTGTCAGGAAAGGTTAAAAGAGGGGGTGGATCTGCAGCATGGCAGACTGTGACCCCCAACATGGGTTATGCCAGCCCTAGAGCTAACAGAAATAATTTCCTTCCCATGGCTTGCAATGGGGCAGAAATAGGTCTAACCGCCCTGCCCCCCAGGACTGGAAGAAATTTATTTATTTATTTATTTACAGTAATACCTTGGATTACAAGTAACTTGGTTTGAGAGCGTTTTGTAAGACAAGCAAATTTTTAAATATTTATTTAAAAAAATTTGACTTGATATACAAGCGACGTCTTGCAATACAAGTACTGTAGTACGGCTTAAATTAAAAATCTCTGTACAAATTTTTTTGGGGGAATTTCGTTTTGATATAAGTGTTTTGGATTACAAGCACGTTTCCGGAACGAATTATGCTCTCAATCCAAGGCATGACTGTATTGTATTTTTAAATCACCCATCTAGCCAGTACCCAGCCACTCATTCCTCCTTCACTTCCACCCTGCTGTGAAGAGCCTGGAAGGACCTTGGAATGGATGTGTCAGAAGTTCTGACATCGGAGCACCCTCACTCTTCGGGAAAATTGCCCTGTTCATTCCTCTTCCCTGCTCTTCATTTCTTCCAGAAGATTTTCTGTCCTTCCATTTCTGTTTTTTACTTTTTTTGCTTTTAATGTTATCCTGCTCTGCATCACTTTTTCTTTATTAATGGTTGCATTTCCTTGACCTTAATATCAGATACATTTAATTTGTCTACAATTCCATCTTATTTGTTTTTACCCAACATTTCTCTCCTTGTCATATCAAAGCCTCTGTTTCCCCATCCTTCATTAATGAATTCATTCACAAATGAATTCACTGATTAATTCATTTGTGAACAAATTCATTAGCTATTCAATCAATGAATTCATTAATGCATTTGCTAATTAATCAAACTGGGTATTTTATATTAGGCTGCTCCTTCATTATATTTTCCCATTAGACACGCTGTATTCCACACATTCCTACCTATAATTAAGCAGCTATTGGAACAAAAGTCCCAGAATAACCCAATTCATTACTATTCCACATAATCTCTTATTGCCACTTGTATCGTATTGTTTTGTATTGTTATTGTAGTTGGAATTGTTTTAACTGTGTATTTTAACTGTGATTTGTGTTATTTCTTCAGTTGAAATTGTTTTTAATATTGGATCTTAGTGTGATTTTAATATTTATGTGTGAACCGCTGAAAGATTTTATATATTAAGCTGCATATGGATGATGATGATGATGATGATGATGATGATGATGATGACGATGATGACGATGATGACGATGATATCCATGCACATGTGGGGCTGCCTTTGAAAACAGTCTGGAAACTTCAGCTGGTCCAAATGTGGACAGCGAGATTGCTCACGGGGACTGGCCGATGTGATCATATTATGCCAGTACTTTTGCCTCTGCACTGGTTGCCAGTCCATTTCTGGGCCTGATTCAAAAGTGCTGGTTTTAAGTTTCAAAGCCCTAAATGGCTTGGGGCCAGATTATCTGAAGGATCATCTCCTCCCATATATACCTGCCCAGACCCTAAGATCATCCTTAGTGGTCCTTTTCTGGAAGCCCCAGACAAAGGAAGTGAGGCTACTAAGAAGAGGGCCTTTTCTGCTGTGGCACCCTGGTTGTGGAATGAATTCCCCGGAGAGACTCACCTGGCACCTACGTTGTGATCTTCCAGGCACCAGGTGAAGACCTTACTTTTCCCCTGGCATTTTAGTCTTTCAGTTCCTGTTGTTTTAAATCTGTTACTGTATTTTAAATCAGACTGTCAGCTTTGTTTGATTTTTCTTCCAGAATGGAACAAGTGGAGCCGCGCAAATCAGCAACACCTGAGCTCACCAGATTTCACCGAATTCCATCTCGAAGCTTGACCCGACTGGAGTCCATGTCAAATTGTGAGCTTTGTTTTGTTTTTTTTCTTATTCGCATGAAATCAAAATCCATGCATATTTCCGTGCATGTTTTTCCAAATGTACACATCAGTTCTGCACATCTTTGAAATGTATGCATTCTTCTCCCATGGATCAAAGCGTATTTGTATGCATGTTTCAAAAGTACACATTTTTTTTCATCTGCACTTTTCAAATGCATGCATTATAAAATGTATTTTTGCGGGGTCCGTGAATTACACTGTAAGACCGGAAATATATGGACTTTGACCGTCGATTGTGCCTGAGTCCATGTTTGGTCTGGAAGCTGTGAACGGGGTAAGTCCTGATAAAAAAATTAACAGAAACGCATTTCTCATGCATCCCTCGTGCCAAGCAGGGACCCTACCACTAACTTCAGAAATGGGTGCCGGGTGGAAAAACCTAATCTGCTGTTCCAGTTTCTAAGGGAATCGAGAGAGCCAAAATGAGGCCACTGGAGGTTTCACGCGAGCGTGTGTGTGCCAACGATGCCTTTTCTCCTCCCACCATTCCTGTCTGGCCACCCTCATTTGTACTTGGAAGTCATTTCAGTTTGGAGGGGGGGGAATCTGGATCAAGGAACCTAAACGCTGGCAGTAATTGAACTTACAACAGCTAAAAACAAGTTTAATGGCTGTGCATTATGCTTTAATGGAGATGTACAGCTCTTGTTTATTGCCGGACGGTCAGAGAACAGCAGCAGTTTAATTGACTCTGATGGCAGGAGCGGTGCAGAGCTGGCAAAGGCAGGAGGCCAGTGATACTGGGCCTTCTTATGTCCACCTAGCATGGGGGTGCCAGTTTGCTTTTATGCTGGGGCGGGGAAGCTATGCATGCAGCCGACAGGAGAAAGAGGGTGGTTATAGAATCATAGAATAGTAGAGTTGGAAGGGGCCTACAGGGCCGTCAAGTCCAACCCCCTGCTCAATGCAGGAATCCAGGTCAAAGCATCCCTGACAGATGGCTGTCCAGCTGCACCTTGAATGACTCCAGAGTGGGAGAGCCCACCACCTCCCTAGGTAGTTGGTTCCATTGTCTTATTGCTCTGACAGCCAAGAAATTTTTCCTGATGTTTAGGTGGAATCTGGGTTCCTGTAACTTGAGCCCATTATTCCGTGTCCTGCAAACTGGGATGATCGAGAAAAGATTCTGGCCCTCCTCTGTGTGACAACCCTTCAAGTACTAGAAGAGTGCCATCAGATCTCCCCTCAGTCTCCTCTTCTGACGGCTTAACATGCCCAGCTCTTTCAGTCTCTCCTCACAGGGCCTTGTTTCCAGTCCCTTTATAATCCTTGTTGCCCGCCTCTGAACCCTTTCCACTTTGTCTACATTCTTCTTAAAGTGTGGTGCCCAGAACTAGACACAGTACTCAAGATGAGGCCTAACCAGGGCTGAGTAGAGGGTAACTAGTACTTCCCACAATTTGGATGCTATACTTCTATTAATGCAGCCCAAAATAGCATTTGCCTTCTTTGCAGCCACATCGCATTGCTGGCTCATATTCAGCTTGTGATCTACCACAATTCCAAGATCCTTCTCACTTGTGTTATTGTTATGCCAAGTGTCCCCCATTCTGTAACGCTGCATTTGGTTTCCTCTCCCTAGGTGCAGCACTTGGCAATTATCCCTATTAAATTTCATTCTGTTGTTTTTGGCCCAACACTCCAGCCTATCGAGATCACTTTGAATTTTGTTTCTGTCTTCCAGAGTATTAGCTGTTCCACTCAATTTAGTGTCATCTGCAGACTTGATAAGCATTCCCTGCACCTCCTAATCCAAGTCATTAATACAAATGTTGAAGAGCAGTGGGCCCAGGACCGAGCCCTGTGGTACCCCCCTCGTTACCTCTCCCCAGTTTGGGAAGGTACCATTGATAAGCACTCTCTGAGTCCAATTCTGTAGCCGTGGATCCACCTGATAGTTGTTCCACCTAGCCCACTTTTAACTAGCTTGCTTATTTATTTATTTATTTATTTATTTATTTATTCTATTTATGAATCACCCATCTGGCCAGTCAGATATCAGGATATCATGAGGCACTTTGTCAAAAGCTTTGCTGAAGTCCAGATATATTATGTCTACAGCATTCTCACAGTCCACAAGGGAGGTTACCCAATCAAAAAATGAGATCACACATGTGGTGGAGCTGTAAAAATGTTCTGGAATTTTGGCAGAAAGTATTTGCAGAAATATCAGAAATAATTGGAATGGAATTAGAAGTCTGCCCAAAATTAGCATTGTTAACAATTACAGAAAAGTTAGTTTGTTTAAAAAATACAAAAGAATTGATTGTGAATTTGTTAACAGCAGCAAAATTAATGATAGCTAGGAATTGGAAGGTTCAACATGTGTTTTCAATTAATGAATGGTATACAGAGGTATGGGATATCGCGTTAAATGATAAATTAACTTGTAATAGTAAGTGTCAAAAAGGACAATTGGAGAAAGACACCTTTGTGAAAATTTGGGGCAAATTTTTGGATTATGTGTTGGTAAAGGGGAGGGGGAACAAACCTTGTCAAGATTTGTTATATTTTTGGAATATAGAATAATAGCTTGTATATACACACACACACACACACACACACACACACACAAAAGAAGAAAATTGGGGTGAGAAATATAACTTGGTCCCAAGAGGTGGGGGGGGGGGTGCACAATGTTTATGTTGTATTTTTTGTTGTTGTATTCATTAAAAAATCTAAAAAAAAAAAAAAATGAGATCAGATTGGTCTGGCAGGATTTGTTCTTGAAAAATCTATGTTGGCTACTAGTAATCACTGCATTGTTTTCAAGGTGCTTGCAGACTGAGAGTACGGTTGGCAACCATACTCTCATGCATGGATTTGTGAGTCGTGTGAGGGACTGCCTGTGAATGGCAAAGTAAGCACAAATGTGTTTTGATAAGAGCCCCCAACATTTGACATATGAGAGAGAGAGAGAGAGAGAGAGAGAGAGAGAGAGAGAGAGATCTGCATGGCACTTTTCATAATGCAATAGGGCAGGCCCTGCCCCAAGGGATTACAATCTAGAATCGAGATGGTAATGTACAGTACATGCCACTTTGATGGCTTTTTAGCAGAAAAGGCTGTATAGAAATCTTAATAAATGTTAATAATGAATAAGTAGAATTCATCAGGGGAGAACAACAGATGAGAAGGGAGGGAAGACAAGGGAAGAAGGTGTATTTTATCCATTACTGGAAATACCCCTAATAAGAACATCAGAAGAGCCCTGCTGGATCAGACCAAGGGTCCATCTCATCCAGCATTCTGTCCACACAGTGGCCAACCAGTTGCCCCAACAGGAAACCCACCAGCAGAACATGAGCACAGCAGCACCCTCCCACCCATGTTCCCCAGCAACTGGAGTATATAGGCACACTGCCTCTGATACTGGAGGAAGCACAGAGCCACCAGGACTAGCAGCCCTTGATTCTTCCTTATGTCTGTTCTCACACCAATCATCACTGCCTGAACTTGTGTTCTTCCATTATTTAATAATGGAAGAACACAAGTTCAGATCAATCAGTCAATCAGTCAATCAATCAAATCTTTATTACGGTCCAAGACCAGCATAAACAGTAAGTCTAGGGCAGTGATGGCGAACCTATGGCACGCGTGCCACAGCTGGCACGCAGGGACCTCTCTGTGGGCACTCGAGCCATTGGTCGCCAGATCACGAAAAGACCGTCCCCTTCTGCATTCAGCGTCGGGTTTCCATAGTAACTCCTCTCCACTCATTCCTCGCTGGCCTCCACAGGCAGGCACACTCCAACATCTCCACCCCCAGAAGCCGACTGTGCAGGCACCCAGCCCTCCTTCTAACTGATCAGACAGCTCAGAAGCACAGTGCGCGCGTGCCCGAATCTTTGCGCGCCCGGTGAAGAGCCATGCCCTGAGACAGAGCGGGGCGCGATTAGCTAGTGCCCCTTCCTCCTTCCTGCCAAATTTAAGGCACTGTGAAATAAATAAGTTGGTTTTGTGTTGCAGTTTGGGCACTCGGGCTCAAAAAGGTTCGCCATCACTGGTCTAGGGGCATAAACAGTTCTCCCATTATTAATACTAACCATGTAATCCTAAACATGTCCACTCTGAAGTAAGTCCAAGTATGCCTATCTACCCCAGTGGCTGGGGAACATGGGTGGGAGGGTGCTATTGCACTTGTGTCCTGCTTGTGGGTTTCCTGCTGGGGTAGCTGGTTGGCCCCTGTGTGAACAGAATGCTGGACTGGATGGACCCTTGGTCTGATCCAGCAGGGCTCTCCTTATGTTCTTATGGGTTCAAAGAGGCTTGCTCCCAGGTAAGTGGGTATAGGATCATGGCCTACGAGCACAATCATATGCTTTGTGCCCTCACAGGATGCGACCATCCAAACTTGAACCGAAAATCTTCATGAGCGAGGATGCCAGTTCCAGACTCAAGCGTGTCGTACATTCACCAGCTGACCCCAAAGCTGTCCACGCGATAGCAAGTAACTTCTATTGAAAGGGCTGAATCCAGATTTACACTGGATCAACTGCACTGGCAGAAGTGGACCTTCCCTCCTTGTCCTTCCCACAACAGCCCTCCCGCCTCAGTACCCTGAAGATGGCACTCAGAAAGTCAGAAGAGCTTGCTGAACAGCATGCGCTGTGGTGTGTGGGGCGAGGTAGCGGCATTCCCAAAGATAAGGTGTCGGGTGCAGGGGACACCTTGTTCCTCCCGACCAAAGGAGCTTAGGCAGAAATCCAACACACAGTGGTGAGAGTGTTGGACTGGGACTCGGGAGATCCGGGATCTAGTCCCTGCTCGGCCATGAAACCCATTGGCTGACTTTGGGCCAGTCACGGACTCTCAGCCTAACCTACCTCACAGGGTTGTTGTGAGGATAAAATGGCGAGGAGGAGGAGGATTATGTAAGCTGTCCTTGCAGGAAAAAAGGTGGGGTATAAATATAATTAATAATAATAGGTGATAAACCTAACTGAATATAGAGGGGCTTACTTCCAATCATGAAATTGTGCTCCTCTTCCTCCACCTCCTCCTTCCTCTTCTGCTGCTACTTTTAGTATCAAGCTGAACTGCAACTAAATGTGTTTGATTTCTCCCCTTTTCTTTCTCAGCAATATCAACAGAACAGAAATGTTTCTTTTGTATCCACCGTGCAGAGTGTTTGGGAGCAAAGGGACTTCCGAGGATGCGCGGGGGCGTTGCGGCTGGCTGCCTTTTGAAGCGCTCCGTGATGGGGATGCTGCGTTGCTTTCTCCCCCTCGGGATCAGACTTCCTTTTGGGGGTGGGGAGTACATCCAGTTTACAAGCCAGCAGCATGTTCTCGACTGCAAAACAACACCATGCATGACTATTTTACCCCTCAAAACACACAAACAAACCCCAAACCACAGGACAAAATCCAAAAATAGCGGCGGTGTTTTTCTTGACTTAAATTACGCAAGACTGTGTCCGAGGGACAGCCCATGACATTTTGGTGCCTGAGGTGAGATATCCAAATGGTTCTGCTCTTTGGCAGTAAAGAAATGTAAGAAATAAATAAATAAATAAATAGTGTCATTTGCCCTCCCCCAGTGCTGGCTCCTGGTTTTGGAGGGCCTTTGGGGGGAGGCATCTTCCATGGGCCCCTTTCCTCCGTGAGCACCATGATCCCCACCATAATCACCAGCTGTTCTTGCTCCTCCTCCTCCTCCTCCTCCTCCTCCTCCTCCTCCTCCTCCTCCTCATGGCTCCCACTTGCTTGTTTGGGAGGCAGAGAGACCAGGTGAGAAAGTTGGCAGCAGCATCTGCTCCTCCTCAGCACCACCGCTGTCTGGGCACGGAGCGAGAGGCAGGTGAACAAGCAGGCTGTAAGGGGGAAGAGGAGGAGAAACTCCTGGGGACTCTTGCCAGTGGGCCCCTGCTGGGGTGTGGGCCCTCGGCCGGTGCCCGACCATGCCGACCCTTGGTGCCAGCCCTGCAATCTATATATTCATTTCGTGTAGTCATTCCCAAGCACTATTTCTATCTACTCCATTTCCATTGAAATTATAAGTATTATTTATAGCTGGTGAGCAAGCCAGCCGTGGCATCTCCTGCTCCTCCTTCTCACCACCTCCGTTGTCTGGTCCCGAGCGAGAGGCAGGTGAACAAGCAGGTTGCAATGATGGAGAGGAGGAACAGGTCCAGGGGACTCTTGCCAGTGGGCCCCTGCTGGGGTGTGGGCCCTCGGCAGGTGCCCGACCATGCCGACCCTTGGCGCCAGCCCCAATGCCCCCTCCCCCAATATTATGTTTAAAAATGAACATGCATTTGGCAGCCTGGATTTTCCCCCAGCTCTGCCCTGGGATAGCTGTGTCACGCTCCCTCATGGTAGGACCAGCCCCATTCAAACAGAGTTTTCTTTCTAGGTCCCGTCATGTCTCCTGGAACACCGTTGGGGAGCCGAACCATTCCCATAAGAGTTAAACGAGGGATGCTGCATTTCAACAATTAGGCAGTAACTGTAGTCATGTCCCATTATATGACTTCTTAGCACCATGGAACTCATTAAATCTGGTTTTAATAATGGCCTGACATTAAATCAACATACCGGGGCTGTCTTATTAAATTGAAATTAAATCAGTCACCTGAGACATTTAATCCTGAGTGATTTATTTTTCAAGGGGCAAAAAAAAACCTCTAGGAACTTTACTGGGTTCGCCATCCGTCTCTTTCTCAATTTCCCAGTCTCCCCTTCTGTCTCCCTCAATCTCCTCAAATTAATTGAAATGCTTGTGCTGTGAAGAGCCATTGGCCCTACAAATGAACCCACTTGTAATGTGGAATCAGGACAGGAAATGGGTGCCTTGTGACTGGCCACGCCCACCATAGCAGCCATTTTGTGAGAGCGCAGGGTTACTCTCTCAAAATTCCAAATGTACCCACCAGCCCAAAAAGGTCAGAGACTCCATGGAGATACTGCCATCAATGTGCACAGCACTTAACAAAGCATGAAAGGACTGGTCTCTGCCCCAAGTGGCTTCCAATCTAAAATTCAACACAGGGTAGAAAACACAGGAATGGGAGTGAAGGGGAAGACACCTCCCCTTAGAGAAACACTGTTTGGGTTGTGCTTTTAATTTTAAATTTTTTTAGGGATGGGCAAACACGCAATGTTCTAGCTTGCCAGAATTCTCTGAACATCAGCTCATTACTTGTATGTCCTCTATTTGCGCTAGCGTTTGCAGTTGCTGTTCAATTTGCCGGCCAGATGGGCGATTAATAAATATAATAAATAAATAAATTTATGTGAGTGGGAAAATTGCACAAAACAAAGAACCATTGAATGTAAAAGTTGTGCAAGCAATTCCCAGATTTGTGCTAGTTTCCAAAATTGTGCAAATAGACTAAAGCACGGGTGATTTAAAATTGGGTACACTTTGAGAACGTTGTGCATTTTAAGAAAGTTGTTCATTTGGAGGAAGTTGCACATTTTCAGAAAGTTGTACATTTTTCAAGCACACATTTTGTGGCCATGAAGGCAAGTTCAGGGAATTTGCCAACATTTCCGGAGTGCATGTGCTCCTGTTCGTGTTCGCGTTCGGGATTGCAAACGGGACATTTGAGCGATTTGCAAACGGAAACGAAATCCCTGTACATCCCTAGTCAGCCTGTGCACACCTTCATTGCTGGCTCAACATTTTTTCCATCTATCCAGCCACAGCTGACACTCAGGCATCGACAAATGTGCTGGGTTCACTCGGAGAGGAAGGAGGGATAATGACTTTGTAATGTATTCCGGTCGTACGGCTGCCTTCTCCGCAGGCTCGTGACCTTCAGTTCCTGAATATTTCAGCTTGACCTTTCAAGGTGGAAGGATCCCTGTGGTTTACTCACCAGCAGGCCAGGGACAACTCCGGCATCGAACTGGAGCAGCACGACAAAACTCGTTTGTCATTCAGTTTGAAGGTGTTGGCACAGCCATTACTCAAGAGGCCAGCCGTGCGTCCTAATCAATCTTTAATGGAACAATAATTGCCCTTTCACCATGTAATGAGATGCGACGCTTCTTCTCCTTCCTTTCTCCCTCCCCAACACTCTCGCTGATTTCACCCCCTCCCTTCCTGGTGTCATTTTGGGGCCTAAATTACATGCCGCAACGGCGTGACGAAGTTGATCGGTTCTGCTACATGCATTGGCATCTTTTGAACCAACGGGGAAATTTATAGCTGGCACTGCTAATGAATGGTGCGGCACGGTGGACAAGCTCTCCGTTGGCTCTGCAACCTTGCCCGTGTTCCATCAGATGCAGCCGGGCAAGGTATGCATCTGATGCCAATGGAAGCAAAAACGATTGCTTGAGATGATATCCGGGTCCGCTCTGGCATTCTGGCAAATGGAACATTTCTTCCAGATGCTTCTGCTTTGGCATCTGTCCATTTCCATGCTTGACTGCGCTGGCCAATCAGGACTCCAACTTCCGAGGAGGAGCTGAACGCATCTATGTTGCTACACATGTAGGAAGGCCCACTGTCAAGGGTCGGCATGATCGGGCACCTGCCGAGGACCCACACCCCAGCAGGGGTGACTGACAGGAGCCCCTGGAGTCGCTCCTCCTCCTCTTCCCCATTGGAACCTGCTTGTTCACCCGCCTCTCGCTCTGGCCCGGACAACGGAGGTGGTGAGAAGGAGGAGCAGGAGATGCCACAGCCTACTCTGGCTCTCTCTGCCTCTCAAGCAAGCAAGTGGGAGCCATGAGGAGGAGGAGGAGGAGGAGGAGGAGGAGGAGGAGGAGGAGGAGGAGGAGGAGGGGGAAGAGCAGCTGGTGACCATGGTGGTGAGTGAGAAGGTGGACTCACCAGGGGAGGGGGACCCATGGAGGGTTCTTCCCCAAAGGCCCTCAAAAACATGGAGGTGGCATTGTGCAGGTTCACCACTGTGCAACCAATATGAACCACGGATGTCAAGGCAGTGATGCCTCTTCTTACCGGCTGTTCCCTACCTACATACTTTCCTCATCATCAGCTTTTTGGGACACCTGGGATCCTCCTGAGCACAGCAGGTGGAAGAACGGGGTAGATGACAGGACTGGGGGAAGGAGTAGGAAAGCAGAGCCACAATTGCCTCCGCTTCCCCTTCAACTAGAGATGTAAATGTCAACGTCCAGATTTCAGGTTCCAAACCCACCAGTATTTGGATTTGGGAAACCAGAAAATTCTTGATTCTGGCAGGTGCCTCCCATTGCACAATTTCACATTTTAGTCTATGGGGGAAGTTGCACAACTTTGGAAAATGCACTCCCCCGTCGTCGTCCCCCAGCAATTTCTCCATTTGATCACATTTGATTTGTGCAATTTTCCTGTTTGCACGAACGGAACAGAGATAGCAAATGAGTTGAGAAGAACATGAAACTGATGTTCAGAGAATATGGGTGAATGCCAACATTTCTTGTTCACCCATCGCTGTTACCAATACAAACTGACCTGATCCCAAACTAATGTGTGGATTGAAATTTAGTTATTTAGTGGCAGTTCGTGGCTTAAGAATACGGCGGCCCCCGTACTGTGGAACTCTCTCCTTAGTGACCTCCGCCATGCCCCCTCTCTGCTGAGCTTCCGCCGCTCACTAAAAACATGGCTATTCAGGCGGGAATATGGGGTGGGTTAAGATTTTAAAATTTTAGACTGTTTTAACTGTATTTTATATTTTATCATGTTGTACATCGCCCAGAGTGGCCGGTTTGCCGGCCAGATGGGTGATTTATAAATACAACAAATAAATAAATAAATAAAAAGAGCACCAAGGCACATATCAAAATATGTTTTAAAAAGTGCATTTTGAGAGAATGCACTTTTAAAGATACATACATTTTTGTGCCTTAATATGATATATGATATATATCAATCAAATTCATGTGGAAACAGGATGCTGCAACAACCTAATTTGCATTTCCAACAATATGTGAACCAGAATGCAATTCTCCTCCAGTTTTCACACGTGTGATGTAGTTCTCCAATAACTAAAGTGTACAAAGATGAGTGCATTAAGGATAATTGTGTACAAAAATGCATACATCAATGAAACATCCAAAAGGGTATATATTAGGGGAAACTGCTTGCCAAAAATGCATATTTGAGGGGGAAATGCACACAAACGTGTATGATTTTTTGTACATACAAAAATGTACATAGACTGTGTGTACAGATCGTTGTACAGGGGGAGAAACATTCACAAACTGATGCTGAAACAGGACGGAATGAACTTGTACTTGAAAAAAAATACAAAATATGGACTCACCCACCCCTAGGAACACTTGTGAAAGTAACATGGCCCAGAAATAGACCATATTATCCTTCCCTATTAATGGCCAAGGGTTGAAAAGTATATTTTTAATGCTGAGATGTATTATAGATTTGGCATGTAATGATATTAAATCTTTCAAAGTATGTTCCTTGTAAGTTGGAGAAGATTTCAGATAAGGCAGCTAATGAGATAATCAAAGCAATCAACGAAACCATTCCTGTAGTATTTGGTAATTAAGTATTTGAATCCTGTTGTTCGAGACATTAAGGAAGTTGAAAGTCGAGACATTGCCACCTGCTGCCTCACAGTCCCGTTTGTAGGAAGGGATTTAATGCCATTAATCACAATTTAATTTAAAAATGTATCACTTAATTAAATGGATTTATTAAAATCCCCCAGTGGCAAACTTTTTTTATGATTTGCAGAGGGATCCCGTTTGAATGTCACAGAGCAAATTCATCAGTGGCTTTGCTTAATAGCCCTGTTCATTCCCCGGCTCTGTACCCTTCCAGATTCTGGTTCTTTTATACAAAATTGTGAAATAACAATAATAAAAAAGAGATGTACAGCCAAAATGTAAGCTATCGAACAGATGAGCTCATTTTCTTTTTCTTTTGCTCACCGTCCCTCCACTTTGTGATTCAAACCCCCAATTGTGATTCAGCATTGGTTCAAGGCAAGCCCACCATGGGATGTTCCTTGGGGCCTTGCATCATCATCATCATCATCATGATTTATAGCCTGCCTTTTTCTCAGTGCTGGGACTCAAGGTTTACAGCATTAAACTTGTAAAATTAAAACATATAAATAGAAATATACAAAAGTTAAAAATATGCCTCGAAAAAGTCCTTGCATGAACACCAACCACACGGAGGTCCTGTCAATGCAATGTCTGTTCTTCAAGCCACGGGAAAATCCGCACCTCCAACTATGTACGTTTTCTTTTCAGAATCGGGAACATGGGTGAAACCTACCCCCTCAAAAGTTTGAGAGAACTTTGGGTGGAAGGCATGGACTGGGGGGCACCCTCTCACTTGGTGACTCAAGATTCTGACCTTGTTCCTCTTCGCTATTCCTCTCAACCTGCCTTTCTCCAGATCCAGCTTTTGACAAGATTATGGTCTGGTTTGACGAGACGTCTCAAATACTCTGTTCTTGCTCTTCTGTAAACCCGGAAATCCATGCGCTGCCTGAGAGGAGAGCTCAAGAGCCTTATTAAAGTGCTCATGACTGAGTTCAAACTCCTCTGATGAATTTGTGGCCGAAGCCTTTTAAGTCTTTCCATGGGAAAGCCGAAACTTCAGCAGCGAGACTGGCTTTGCATCCTCCGCGGATGCCTTTCTCTGAATACCAATAAAGGCTTAAGGGCCCACGGTGCTGCTGAGCTCACACATTGGCTTTAAGTACCAGGAAATCTACAGAGGAAGCTGCAAATTATTTCTGTTTATTAGAGATGGAAAATCTTAGGAAAGAAAGAAATGCCAGTTTGGGCAATCACACAAGTTCTAACCTTGTTTAGCCCAAGGGCTGAATTTCATTTCAGACAAGCTCTTGGGGGCCACATTCCCAGGGGAGGCCAGTGACTCCCCGTGTCAGTGTGGGGCTCCTTACCCATTGCAGCTCTTATTCTGAGCTTTATAGGAGCTATCCGTGGGGCTGTACTCCATCCCCAAAACAGGTTCACCACCATGGAGCTCAGAATAAAAGCTGAAACGGATAAGGAGCCCCACTGGCACCGGAGTCACCAGCCTCCCCTGTGGTGGGCAGGGCTGAAGGCAAAAGGAGCGGGGCCAAAAATACCAAAAAATACCAGTAGGTTTTAGCTTAAAGCTCTTACTGCCAATGACTAAGCCTTAGGAGAGGCATTTCGACCTTTTAGAATGGGGGGGGGGAACCACAAAGTCTGGGAAACCACCAAAAGATCAGCTGTTTGGGAAAAGGGGGTGGGGCCAGGGGAAAAGGGTGGGGCCTTCTAGGGAACCCATACTGGGACCCCAGGCGGGGTCATACTTTGGCCCACGGGCCTGAGGTCAAACTGCTGAAAACAGCTGCTGCATGACAAGTTTCCCTGGCCACGCCCCTTTCCCTGGCCACACCCCTTTCCCTGGCCACACCCCTATCCCCTGACCACCAATGGTTTCATGATATCCCAGCTCTTGCATCCCCCCCCCCCATTCTAAGAGGTTGAAGTACCGCTCTCAAAGTGCAGTTGCTGTCATTAAGAGGCTGGGGCAGTTTTGGCCCATGGACATGAGGTGCAACACCCATGTTGTAAATATTTCTGCAACCCTTCATAATATCCCAGATTAAGGTGGGCCTTGACTCCAACCCGAAAGAAGTGTGGGAAAACCGATACCCCCAGGCATGCGGAAAGGTGACTGCCCGTCCGTTGCATCCTGGAGAAATGCCCCGTTCTCTTGGCTGTGTGAAACATTAACAGGTAATGACAGCGACGAACAGGATCTGCAAGGCCAAAATACTGTTTGCAAATTCTCCTGTCAGCTACCGTACACTTCACCAGCATGGAGCTGTTCCTAAGGAAGAGAAGCCCAAATAATTGATAAGCACTGTCAAGACAGATTTGTACCAGGCTACAACAGTGAACAAGCCATAAGAAGAACCTTTTATTTATTAAAAGCAACCCAACCTCGGCCACCCACTGTGCCTCCATGTGGATCCGTGTAGCAACGGGGGAGCAAAGCAACCACTCTAGATTTAGCTCAGTGGTTCCCTGGAGAAGAGAGGTGGATATGGATATCCTCTGATGGAAATATGATGGCAGGAACTTAAGGCAATGCAGTCGAGCATATTGGATGAATTCCTCTGTGTTCAGTTTCGGGTAAGGGTTGAAAATCCACAGTATATCTCCAGGAGTAGCAGGAAGGATAGACTCAGATCTGAAGTTACAAGCATAGCCATGGGCGCAGGACAGGTGTGGGAAACCTCCTGAGAAATTCCCCTCGCCTTCTGTTTCCTTCATAATTCTTCAGGTGTTCTGCCCCAACAGAACCTGGAAGTTTGCCTGGACAGTTCAGCTTAAGCCAAACCTTGGGAAGCACAGAAGCTTAAGGAGGACTTAAAGAGTTGTAGAAATGCCACTGTTGGATAAAGTTTGCTCATTTTGCCAAAACTCTCTGTTGCACTCAAAAAAATCCCCCCCCCCCAAGTGGCAATATAGGATCATCAGAACATAGGAAGCTGCCTTCTACCGTGTCAGACCCTCAGTCCATCCAGGCCACCCACGGCCCACCTTCAGTCCATTGCGGCCGTTTTGGGTGTATCTTACGCCATTTTCTAAAAAGTGTACTGCCGGGAACCCAGAAGTCGTTTTCCCAGCTCGGCTTGGGAGATGCGAGCCAAGCTGGGGAAACAGGTAGCAGGGACGGAGTTTGGGGGGGTCGAGCCAGACTTCCACCCTTGGAACGAAATCCTCACACATCCCCTAGTCCAAGCAGGTACCTGCTGGCTGATGAGTAAAAAAATCCAAAAGCTGGGAGGAAGGGGGAACCAGAGTCCATAATTAAGCAATACCTAACTCTGGATTTTGGATCCCCACGCCCACTAGATGTTTATTCCTTTCAGTGAGAATAGCAGTTTATAAGGATTTAAGAAATTATGCCTTCTTCCTGAGAACGTGGCCTCAATAGCCGGGGGATACGGACTTCCAGTGTGTTAACGTAGCAATTGATTTATTTATTTTCAGTTTATTACTTGGCAAGCCATTTTAATTAACACAGCGCAATACCATTTGAGATATATTTTGTGTGACTCAGCACTCCCATCTCTCTCTCTCTCTCATGCACACACGGACGCACACACACACACACACACACACACACACACACAGTCGTGCCACCTTAATTGTACAAAAGTGGTAATTGGAGTCTGTCTTGGACTGATGGGGGTTGATTTAGTAGTAAAGCGAAGTAGTTTGGGGAAGTGCTTTATGAAGCCATAAAAGAGGTCTTTAAAGGATTTTATACGGTCTGGTTGACCAAGTGAGAATCTGTAACGCCAAAAGTCCTGCTGCACGGGACAATATGGAATCATGTCCACCATTGGCAGTTAATCTACAGAACAAGCAGTTCCTGTAGTAAAACTCTTCCTGGACTGCACCACATCAGACTTTGGGTGGGTGACCCCTTTTCTGATGGCTCCCTCATATTAAAAACAAACAAAACAAATGGATACCAGGGTGATCAGTTCTAGTTCTCGTCTCTTCCCTGCCCCCATTGATTATTGCTTTTTGATGCATAGGATTCTTTCTTTTAAACAGGGGAGCATCCCACACATGAACCCCCCCCCCTCCAGCTGCAGAACACCGTGGATTAGTGTTCATTTGTTGGATTAGTTTATTTGTATTGTTCTACTAGGTATTATACGTATTAAAGGTGCACGTCTGTCAGCGTTTGAATTCCTGCAATGGTTTGATTTAAACACTGCTGCTGTTGAAGATCTTCGGCAATGCTGATCTTCAAATTCCCACCAGAGCCACATATAATGTTATTTTACTTTTCCTCTTAATCAGCAGGGCATTGTCAGCATGTGCTTTTTATCTCCAAACCATGTATTTTGTGTCCTTAATGAGTTGCCTCTGTTCAACTGTGAGATGCACTGGGTTAAATTTTTACACTGCAGCTATATTTGCTTATATAGTCACATGTTTGCAAATATGGGGAGTATCTAAGGGGGAGCGGCTACAGACCTCGGAGAAATCCTCAATGGACTCAAATGAGTCCAGATTTCATAGATTCCACAGCAGACCAACATTCCCAGGTTGTGCAGAGTCCGCAGGGCTTGCAGACCAATTTTGTGTGTGTCTGTGTGAGTTATTTTTGCGCAAATTTAACTGCAGAAAAATTCACAAAATAATAATAAAAAAAACAGTGATCAAAAATGTGCAAATGCCCCCCCCCCATAGAGCAAAGCATGAAAATACACACACGGTTTAGCAGATTTGCACACTTTCACAAGTGTGAAGAATTTGCACAGATGCAAATTGGCACCAATGCACGTGGATGCGCAAATTCTGTGCCTGCAAATTGGTGGACGGCGGAGCAAGAGCCACAGGAAAATCAGCGAATCACAGGTGGAGAGGCTTTCCCTCCAATCCCCGATCCCTCAGCACAACTGCTAATGCAAATTATGTTGTGCCAGCTTAACTACTCGAGTGCGACCCCAACAGAATTAGCCAGCACACCTGTTTCCTGGGGATACTGCCCAATATCTGTACAGTTGTCCTAATGCCTAGGAATGGCTCAGCTTGTCTGAGCGTGGAAAGCTAAGCAGGGTCAGGCTTGGTTATTACTTGGATGGGAGACCCCCTCCTCCAGTTTCCTGCATTGAGCAGGGGGTTGGACTTGATGGCCTTGTAGGCCCCTTCCAACTCTATGATCTATGAATCTATGAATGTATGGGAATTTCATTTCAGTTTGCAAATCCCTCAAAAATGCCATTTGCAACCCTAAATGTAAACATGAACAGGAGCACACGTTCTCCAAAAATGTTGACAAATTCCCAAACTTGCATTCATTTTCGCAAAATGTGCACTCTTAGAAATGTGCAGCTTCAGAAATGTGCAGCTTTTGAACAGTGTGCACTTTTCAGGAAAGAGCAGCACAGAAATGCCTACCAATTTTCATGCGAGGAGAAAAACAGGAAAACAAATCTCGCAATCTGTTCTGAACCTGAGTCAGAAGGAGCTTCAAGGTGACATGTGGAGCACCCCAGTGAGCTCGGGTTTTGTTGATTTGCTCATCGCTAGTCAGCTCTTGCATGAAGAACAGAAGACACTTCAGTTTCAAAGGGGGCAGCCGGTTCGTTCAGAACTCTGAAGTGAGGAAAGGAATGTCTGTTTGATTTCTCCACACCTCTGTACATCAAACAGGCAAAGACGGGGCTGGGTGCGGGGAGCAAACCGAATTGGGTTCAGCTCTATGTAGCAGCCCACCACTCGGCTTTCCACAGCCTCCCGCCCCTCCCACCCCTCCTCCTGCCTTTTCAAATATTTATTCCCCAGTGCTATCATTCTTCACTCGCCCAAAATGGAGCCCCGTTCCCGAAGCCCCATCAGTTGATTTAATACTAATAAATGAGCCAATATCAAAGTTTCAGCATGGGCCAACTTTAATTAAAATGACAAAGGAAGGGGATCTAGGGGGATGATTTACGGAAGGGGAAATAGCGCTCTATTTGCCTCCAGCTACTTTAATTAAAAAGGAATGAGTCGGGTGCCAGGGATGGAGAATGGGTTTGGGGGAATTGGGAGATGATGGGGGGGATGCTTTTAGATTGAATGGTGGAAGGAAAATGCCAAGAGGCCCGCTTACCAGATTGTTCAAGCTCCCTCTCCTTGCCGCCTTTGTGCAGCAGCTGGTGGAAGAGAGCTGCAAAATTGTCCCCGTGGCAAAGGGTAGAAACTCAACAGGGACCCTCAGAGGGATGTGGTTTTTGAAACAGTTCCTGTCTTGGTGGCCATGTGAGTGACGGCGGTTCACAGCAGTCTGTTGTGACCGGGAGTCTTAAACCAGGATCCCTGGGGTCAGGGACGAATTCTGTACTCTTCTAACCACTAGGGTTACTGGCTGCAGAAGGGAACAGCAGGCATTTCAAGTGGGGAAAGGTGCAGCAAAGGGGTCACCCAAATGGTCAGACAAAATGTGACGGGAGTCATGCTGGTGAAAAGAAAAATGGCAGAAGGAAAATTCCAAAATCCATATCACCATAATACCTTTATTGGGCATTATTTTACAAGAGAGAATTTGTTGGCAAAATGGAACTCCTTCACCTTTAGGAAAGGCAAAATTTTGGGAAATTTGCAGATAATCTCCCATTTGAACGCTGCTCAATTTGCGCAATCTTGCTCAGAGCAAGCAGCGATCGCAAACTCAAAAAGGAATTGGGCACGAGATGAGCGGTGAGACAACATTTGGAGAATCCTCGTGATCTCGAGTATCGGTCGTTCGCCCATCCCTTCACATGTGCAAAAACTCATATGCGCAGAACAAGATATCAGATTAAAGGAGAACTCTTGCCTGAGAGCGCACAGATGAATTTGTTACTTTCCCAGGAAATAAAAATTGGGGGTAGGTTCGCCCATCACTGTCTAGAATGTCAATCAAGATGGACTACATCTTGCATTTTCCTGTGCCTATTCCAACCTTCTCTAACCTGGTGTCTGGGAAATGAGTTGGACTACAACTCCCAAATCATCCCTGGCCAGTGGCTGGGGGTGATGGGGGTTGTAGTCCAACACACCTGGAGGGCCCATGTTGTGGAAGGCATGTCTATTCAATAAGCAGGTGCCATTGGCTGTAAAGGCGATCACCTGGCTATCATTCTCACCACAGAGAATTAATCTTGCACAGAGCAGTGGGAAGAAGGATTTTCATAGATCATAGAGTTGGAAGGAGCCTACAAGGCTATCGAGTCCAACCCCCTGCTCAATGCAGGAAACTAGAGGATGGGACATTTCCTTGCCTAACACAATCCTCCCTTTTTGAAGTAGCAACCCATGTTCCAGCCCAGTTTGTGTTCAAGCCGACTGGGGAAAAAATGCATTAGCAGATGAGATGAGAAAGCTGCAACCCCTGGGAGCATGTTTTGTTTTCCTGCTGTGCCTTGCTTTCTTCACTGCCTATCCTGAGTTTCTTTCTCCAGTCTACGAACTGCATTTCCCAGGCCAAATTGTTGCTTTTTCCTTGGAAAGTTTTGTTTTTATCCCCCATATTCTGGTGTTTTATTGCTACTTCAGCCAAGTCAGGCCTTGCTACCCCACTCTGGTCCAGTGCAGATGACCAACTTACACCTGCTGGTAAAGATTTCTGACTACCTCTCATTTTTATCCTGCCTTTCCTACACAGTAATCCACCTCACCCCACACCCATTGGAGCTGGCAATCGGAGGAGGAAGGCCCCAAATGTTGAGCGTAGTGTCCGGGTAGATTGTGGTTGGGAGAGGTGTTCCGGTAAGTATTGCAGTCCCAAGCTGTGTACATTGACATTGTTACAGGTCAGGGGGGCAGAACCTCAGGTGTGGGGACCAATTCCAGCCCACCCAAGCCCCAATCTGGCCCTCTGGGGTCCCTCAGATGGCCCCTTTCCCCTGGTCCCACCCCCTTGCCTTTCCCAACTGCCAATTGTTTGGTGGTTTCCCACCTTTTATGCATGTCTTTCCCCCATGCTAAAAGGGTGAAATGCCTCTCCGAAGGCTGAGTGACTGGCAGGAAAAGCTTTCAGCTGGTGTGTGAACGTGAGCATGTGTGCACACATGCACCAACATTGTCCCCGTTGGAGACTTCCATTTCCCCTTTTGAGTAGGCAAGTTCTTGTCTGTTCGTATCACCTGATGATGGAGAGATGCTCATTCAACCGTCGTTATACTCTTTTATATTTTAAGATCTCTGGGACCAAGGAGGCCACGTACAATGTCTTTGCACATCAGTCAGTATGTTGAGAGACCCAGCTTTGGTGCAACTTTGAGCCAGATTGCCGAGCAGGTGTGAATAACATCATCTCACTGCTCGTCCTGTGCCGAATTCCCGTTCTTGTTTGCAATCGCTGTTCACTTCATGCGAACAGGAGATTTGCACAAATCAAAAAGCAATCAAATGGTAGGTTTGCCCAAATCTCTCAAAATTTGTGCAAAATTTTATTTATTTATTTATTTATTTATTTATTTATTTATTACATTTATACCCCACCTTTTTTCCTACAAGGAACTCAAGGCGGCTTACATAATCCTCCTCCTCCTCTCCATTTTATCCTCACAACAACCCTGTGAGGTAGGTTAGGCTGAGAGTCAGTGACTGGCCCAAAGTCACCCAGTGAGTTTCATGGCCAAGCGGGCCATGGCCTCCCCCCCCCCACAAGGAAGTCCCTGTTTGTTACTTAATTAATTATACTTTTACACTGCCCAATAACCCAAGTTCTCTAGGCAGTGTACAACACATGAAAAACATAAAATGAAAAGAATAAAACCATGAATAAAAACAGCACACCATAAAACCAGCAGCTATGAGTAATAACACCTCCAGCACATAAAACTAAATACAACTGGCAGCAATAAAAGTGCAGGGTTTTTTTGACTTTTTTCTTCCAAAAGTAAGGATGGGAGAGCAAGCAAGTGGAGTTCGAGCTCGTCCGGGGTCTCAATTTTCAACATTGATGCTGGTCTCACCTCGTTCTCACCCCTGAATGTGAGCGCCTTTTTCTTCCAAACAGGAAAAGTCTGCGATTTCCAACTTGAAATATGTGCACTTTTCCAAGCATGGACCCCTAAATGTGCAATTTCCTTCCCATAGGCTAAAGCATGAAAGTGTGTGTGTGTGTGTTTGTTTGTTTGTTTGTTTTGTTTTCAGGGGAAATGCACATTTTTGGAAGTGCGCACTTTCGAACACAAATGTAAGTTTGGGAAATAGCAAAAATTTCCCAAGAATTATGCTCACGTTTGCATATCAGGGTTGCGGATAGGACATGTTATTGTTCACATGATTAGCAAACAAGAATTAAATCCTGGTACACCCCTGTCTAAAAACCCATTTCTTTCTAAAAGTAAGTAATGCTGTGATGCTATGTCATGATATAACATGGATCCCATGAAGTATTGTGTCCCAAATTAGAAAAGGAACACCACCGGGGTTCTGAGCACAGCCTTCCCACTGTCTCTATAATCCTCCAACATCTCCAGTCAGATTTCACTACATGATGAATTCACTGAGCATTTCTACATGGGACATTTATTGTGTGCTCCGTGTTCCCTACTCATGGTTCTTTGTGGGTTCTTTAGATGATGTCATCATCATGACCCTCCAGTTTCGCATCTGTTTTTAAACAGCGCTTTTGGTGAGGGTTTTTTTAGAGCAGGGGAAATGCGGTATTATTTGTGAAAGTGAAAGGAAATGCTTTTTCCCACTTGTGTAATTGCACTATTCTGCTATGCCACAGCGCCACCTAGAGGTTATGTAGTGGAAAAGCAGGAAAGGAAACACTCTTCGTGTAGTACTCGGATCTCACTTCTGTGACGAAACCAAAAGTAGATTCAGTGAATTAACAGCCTCATGTAGAAAAGCTCACTGAGGGCCTCTGAAGGCAACAGAAAGCCAGAACAACAACAATAAATTAACATTTGAGGAGAGGCAGCTGGTGATGCCTGTGCCAGTGGGGCTCCTTACCCATTGCAGCTTTTATTCTGAGCTTTATAGGAGCTATCCGTGGGGCTGTACTCCATCCCCAAAGTAGGTTCCCCACCACGGAGCACCACAAATAGCTCCTATAAAGCTCAGAATAAAGGCTGCAATGGATAAGGAGCCCCACTGACACAGGAGTCACCGGCCGCCCCTGCATTTGAGCACTTTTGTCAGGAGGGTTTAAAAAAATGTTATAAAGGGTGGAGGGGAGGTGCTTTTGTTTGTTTGAATCTGTTGAAAATGTTTGCAAAAAAAGCAGGGGCTAGTTTTGGCTTGCCCAGCCACCATTCTTCTTGGACGAGAATGGATTAGGCCTTGACGAAGTACTCCAAAGGATGAACTAATGAGTAGGCAGCCAGAGAAACCGATTTCAACTTTACTAACAAAAACATCGGGTTCCTACATTTCTTGGTATCAGGGGAAGAAAATGCCACTTGATTTACCGGTAGACTGGCCACGACTAAGACCAGGTCCCTAGACACACACACACATACACACACACACACACACGTCTACTCTGCCTCGCCAATGGCATTAAATAATTATTCCCTCCTCCTTCCCTGCTTCCCTTCAGGACAAGCTTATTAAAGGCAAGAACTGGATTACACACGGTCTGCCATCTCCTAGCAGCCTGTCTAGATTGGATTGCACTCTTTTATCTCCTAATCCCCCGAGCATTTTAATGCTGAAAAGTAATGGCATCCCAAAGCCAAATTTAATTTAGACTTTCCCTAGCTTTTCAAAGTTGGATTTTTATTTTTTTTTTCCCCAGCTACAGTGATAAGCCCTGTTCTCTAGCTGTATTTAAAATACCAAACAGGGTTTTGAAGGCAAGGAAATAGAAAAATCTCTCCCTGGCCCTAAGTAAGAGCTTTAGGCGTCAAATTCCACACTGCAATATTCGCAGGGGAGGCCAGTGGCTCCTGTGTCAGTGGGGCTCCTTATCCATTGCAGCTTTCATTCTGAGCTTTATAAGGGCTATCCGTTGTGCTCCATGGGAGTTGTAGGACGTTTGTTCTGGCTGGGGAATGCTGCGAGTTCTAGGAACTCTTCTGTCCAAACATATACAGGATTGCACCCTTAACCTGCAATCCTATATACCAGGAGTGCAGAAACTCAGGCATGGGCCCCCAATCTGGCCCTCGGGGGGGGCAGAGATCCCACCCACTGGAGCTCCCCAGAAGGCCACACCCCTCCCTTGGCCGCACCAATGGTTGGTTTCGTGGGTTTTGTGCAGTTTTTTTCCCATTCCAAAAGGTTGAACTGCTCCTCCTAAACTTGAAGCTAAAATATGCTGGTATTGCGGGGTGTACTTACTCTTTGGCCGCACCCCTTTGCCTTTGGCCCCTCCCTCCACTGGAATGCAGCCCCCAAGAGAGTCTCAGAAATGGAATTCAGCCCTCGAGCTGAAAGAGGTTCTGCACCCCTGCTAGATCCATTTACCTGGGAGTAAGCCCCATTGAACCCAGTGGGAGTCACCTCCGAGAAGACCTGTATAGGACTGCATTGTAAGTGAATTAAGTGTTCAGCTGTCCCCGTGAAGTTTACTCTAATGGATCAATATGACCAGAATAATAATAATAATAATAATAATAATAATAATAATAATAATAATAATAATGGCCTGTGGCTCACGCTGGCTAGCATGGAAAGCTTAGCAGGCTCAGGCCTGATTATTACTTGGATGGGAGATCCCTCCTCTAGTTTCCTGCACTGAGCAGGGGGTTGGACTCGAAAGCCTTGTAGGCTCCTTCCAACTCTATGATCGTTGAAATCTATGAAATAATAATAAAATAATAATAATAATAATAATAATAATAATAATAAGAAGAAGAAGAAGAAGAAGAAGAAGAAGAAGAAGAAGAAGAAGAAGAAGAAGAAGAAGAAGAAGAAGAGGGATTCACACATCTCCAAATGCACCCATGGTTCCATATCATCAACTCAGTCCGTTTTTCTGCTTGCAAATGTCTACGTTTTATTGCAGACTTCGCGGCTGCACCCCGTGTTCAATGAAACAGGCAACACGCATCTCACTCAGCCGCTACCTTAGCTCAACACCTACCAAGCCATCCACCCAGCCCCCATGTCAGCAAAATGAGGGATGCCATTAGAATACATGCATTTCTCATTAACGCGGCTCAGGCTTGAGCAAAAGTTGCAACCACAGTGGTGACCTGGGCCAGCGGTAGATTAAAATGAATTGGCTTTGCTCAGCCCAGGCCCCTGTGGTTGGTGGTACAGCTAAGTGAAACAAATTGTCATTTTGCTGCAATTGCCACATGTGTCTTGTAGGACAATTACGGGAACAACACCCCTCCCTGTCGCCCGATATGCTCTATGCTCGGTGTGAGAAGAGGAGAAATCTGTGAGGTTTTGGCAGGAAAATCCTAGCATAAGCAGATGGCGGAGGGAAGGCAACTGAAGCCGTGATGTTTCTCCTGAGAGTGGCTTACCTCAAGGTGTATTTTCACAGTGGAACAAGCTGTGGTTTCCTGGCAGTGCAGTTGAGCCAGATCAGCTCCCAGCTTTTTTGCAAACATTGTTGACAATATCAATTGATGACTCCGTTCCCCAGCTATTTTTGACACTCATTGCAGAGTAATTTGCTTGTCGGTTTATATTGCTGTTACTTACCCTCGCTGCCTCATCATACAGCCAGA
>JAHFWL010001187.1:0-86769 GCA_021292165.1 Shinisaurus crocodilurus
CGCGGCATACCTCTTCCCAATTTGTTGGATTTGCTGATCTTCTGACTTGATACTTTGTACATGATCGCTATTTCTGCTTTGGTTCCGGCTGAACAAGTGAAGCAGTGTAACATCGGCAGCTTGCTGCGGAGTCTTAGATTTTGGTGTGTGTGTGTGTGTGTGTGTGCGATATCTATTCAACAAACAAAAACATTTCATTTAACATGTTGTGAAGGGCTTTAGTGAAGGGAGAGGAAGGGTTGCCCAAACCCTGCAGTGTAGACAGGGGTAAACAGTTACTCTGGTAGACTGCCTCCACCCTTACCTCCACCTTGGCTGGAGCCAGGGGATTTCAGACCTTTCAGGACATGCTAAGGGCACAGAAATATTCATCCCTGTGAGGTCGGACGTCACGAGAGTGCTCCTTGCATACCAATTCTTGTTCTGTGCATACGAGTTTTTGTGCATGCATGAGATCAAGAAGCATCTTGGAACCCGTAGTTTGGAATCGCATAGTGCAGCATTGGCACCATGCATCACGTTTCCAATTGGTTGTGTTCACTTGGCCAGCCTACATGATGATGCCGTGTGATGTTTCCTCACCGTTGCTGATGATCGTCAAGACAAAGTTGGAGCTGCAGAGACCTCCTCCTTCTCAGGGGTGAGAGGGCGACTGAAAATTTAGGGAGGGAAGCTGTGTATTGCTTTCCTGCGCATGCTCCAAAGCTTGCAATCAATTCCAAACTTAATAGAGAATTCGTAACACATTGATCCTGGCTCGCTACGAAGACGACCAATGCGAATGGACCAGTTTCAACTGATGTGCCGAATAATTCTGAAATCCGGCAGCAGCATCATGAGTTACGAGTCCCCAGCTGGCAACTGATGTTACCCACATAGAATGGGTGACATTTCCTCCGTTGGCCAATGGAGGGCAGGATGTGTAAACAGGGTAAACGGTGAGGTCACCTGGAAACTCAGTGCAGAAAACCGTCTGTGAGAAAAATGGTAAACCTTGAAGAAATGCCAAGTAAGCACACAAAAAATAAGCGTTCGCATCAGAAATAATTGATGATGAAACAAACCCCCTTTCGTTGCTAAGGGTACCATCCTATGCATGTTGAGACAGCATGGCTGGATGGGGGTTGCTGGAAATTGTTGGACTTTTTTCTGTCTGAACATGCATGGCATCATGCCATATTTATTTATTTATTTATTTATTTTATTATATTTATCAATCGCCCATCTGGCCGGTCACCCGGCCACCATGGGTGATGTACAACCAAAATACAACAAAACACAATAAAATATAATAATTAAAACAATATAAAAAATTCTTATTAAAAACCTAACCCACCCCATATTCCCGCCTGAACAGCCATGTTTTTAATGCACGGCGGAAGCTCATCACGGAGGGGGCATGGCGAAGGTCACTAGGGAGGGAGTTCCATAATGTGGGGGCCGCCACAGAGAAGGCCCTCTTCCTAGTCCCCACCAGCCTGGCTGCTCTGGCTGATGGGATAAGGAGAAGGCCGTCTGTGGCAGACCTTGTTGAGCGGCCCTACTTGATGTTGCTGGAGGCGCTCCTTGAGATAAGCTGGGCCGGAGCCGTGTAGGGTTTTAAAGGTCAAAACCAACACCTTGAATTCGGCTCGGCAAGCAACTGGTAGCCAGTGCAACTCATTAAGCACTGGCGTGATGTGATCACGCCGGCGGCTGCCCTTAATCAGGCGAGCCGCCGCGTTCTGTACCAGCTGAAGCTTCCGGACTGTCTTTTTTCTGTCTGAACATGCATGGCATCATGCCATAAGGTTAATTAATGTAACTGGGGGGCGGGATAGGAAGCCATTATTGAGATTCTCATGATCAATCACAGAAGAAGGAGTGAGGGAGACAGGAGGCAGCTGAGGGAACATCAGGGCCTGCTCCATTTGGACTGTTCCCCTTCCAGGAGATGATAGGCGAAGCAGGGCCATTCCACCAGCCCTGCTGGAAAATCTACTCTTTTTTTCTCCTCTCCCCTCCCCATTCCTTTTTCCTTGTGTGTTGTGTCTTTTCAGATTGTAAGCCTGCAGGCAGAGACTGTCATATTTTACTGACTGATTGTAAGTCACTTCAGGAACCTTTGCTGATTGGTTTGGGGTTTTTTGGCCGAGGAGCAGCATAAAAAAATACTTTAAGTAAATACATAAATGAAATTAATGTTTCTATTCATCCATGTATGCCCTGGCATGCATAGACCCATTGTGGGCTTTGGTTCTTACAGTGCAATGCTATGCATGTCTACTCAGAAGCAAGCCCCATTCAGTTCAATGGGACTTACTTCCAGGTTAGTGTATTTAGGATTGAGTCATGCTAGGACTCGGTTCCCTCCCCTGAGCCTATTTCTAGCAGAAGTGGTGTGCTGGAAACTCCACAAGATTTTGTAAAAAGGCCTTTGGCTCCCTTCGATGTCTCTTGAACATTTGGCCTCTGAATGAGCACTGCACAACCCCGGATTGTGTCCAGCCTCCAGCCACTCTCCTTGAATTTCACTGTAGGCAAGATTCGGCAGCAGCCCTACATCCGAAGGGGCCGAGTGCCTCCTTTGGAGTCCGTTCAGTTTCCCTCCTTGATAGCTTTGGGCTTCACATGATGCAATTTGTTTTCCTTAATCTGATAAACACTCTTGCTTTTCCTCGCGGATTACCTTGCTTCCGTTTCCAGATATTTAAACCTGTGCCCACCAGAAATCAAAATAGCGGGGAGGGAGAACGCAGCAGACACAACGACTTCGACGAAATGCCCATAAATTAGAAAGCTGCCTGGTGTTTTTGTTGTCCAGCATTGCCGCTATTCCGGCTTTGATGAATGTACGCCGAGGCGACCACCTCTCTCTCTCTCTGCCTCTCCATTACACGCCTGTGTTGTCTTTGCTTTATTCTCTATTTGTTTCTCTTCTTATCAAAACTCAAGTGACTGGACCAGATGCAGTTGGCATAGCAACACTCTCTCTCTCTCTCTCAGTTCCAGATGCCAGGGAAGGATTCCCCACCAGCAGCACCCTGATTAATTCACCTGGAACTTCCCCCAAGAGGTTGCTGCTAGCATGAGATGATGCTCGGAGCATCGGGGGATGCAGAACCTCTTTCAGCCCCGGAGCAGAGTTCAGTTTCGGAGAGGCTCTCGGGGGCCGCGTTCCAGTGGCGGGCGGGGGATGAAGGCAAAAGGGGGTGGGGCCAAGCGGCCAGTCTATTTTAGCGTAAAGCTTTTCCTGCCAGTAAATCGGCCTTAGGAGAGGCATTTAGAAGGGAGGGGGAACCATGCACAAGATAGGGATGTGCGACTCTGGGAATCTCGTTCTGTTTCTTGAGCTCGATGGACTTTCGACACCTTTCCAACCCGACGGCTGAAGATGGACTGAGACAGGGGGTTAGGGGTTCAGCTTTCGCAAAAGTGCTCAAAATATTTGTGCTAATTGGGAGCCGGGAACTGCGCATCTCTAGCACCATTTGCGCAAATTGTGATTTGTGCAAATTGGGTCCGCCTCGTTAGATTTGGGTCATTGTTGTTGTCTTGTTGTTCCTGTTGTTGATCCTGCTTTTTTTATAGCTTAATAGAAATGCCAGCTTTACTTGAAAGATATTTGCACAAATTTCCCTAGCTTTTAAAATAAAAAATAATAATGTGCAAATCGTGGCCCGTTTTAAAAATGGAAGTCCATGTACTGGCTTGACTCACGTCGCATCAAGTCAGCGCCAGCGCAGGGTTGACAAAACAGAATCCACAGGGCTGAGTCGAGAAACCTGTTGGATTTCCACCACCACCCCATTGCATTCCTCACACATCCCTCGCAAAAGATGGAGAACCACCCTATGATAGGTGGGTGGAAAGTGGGAACTGCCTGGTGATATGAGGGAGGGGGCATGGCCAGCTGGTGGGCCAGATGTTGCCAAGGTGGCTTACATGATCCTCATCCTCTCCATTTTATCAGCACAACAACCCTGTAAGGTAGATAAAGCTGAGGGTCAGCGACTGGCCCAAAGTCGCCCAGAGAGCTTCATGGCTGAGTAGGGACTAGAACCCGGGTCTCCCAAGTCCCAGTCCAACACTCTACCCACTGAGCCAGACTGTCACATGCAAAATGTCTCCTCTTTAGCTTGCTGCACCAGCTCCGTGTGGCCCTATGGAAGAGAACCCTGCCTCTTTGTAGCTTTCCTTCTTATCGACGATACTCAGCCGTGGCAACCCAAGGTGGCTAGATCACCGCCGGTGGGATTGGGGGCCAGGGAGAGAAACATAGCAGCGGTTTAAAAAAAAAAAAAAAAAAAACAGAGAGCAAGCGAGGGAGAAAACTGGCGCACCAGCCTAAGCATCTGTGCAGCACATGCAAAATCCTCTTTGCCAAGCCAAAGGGAAGCGGGGGTGGGGTGGGAAGTTCCAACATTAATGAGCCCAAGGATGGACAGCCTCAGAAATGGAGAGGCATATCGGCAGCCCTTCAAAGTCCGACTAGTTTACACCAAGCCTGAACATTGGTGCATTTCCCTGCCTGTTCCAGGGTGCTTCTCTTTCTAGCCCGCTACCTGTGCTTGTTTTAGCTGCCTGGTGGCTCAGGATAAGACCTCCTGCACCCCGAGCACCTGCTCCACCCCTGACTGGCCGCCGCCCCTCCTTGTGATTATCCCCACTAACGCAGCAGCAGTGCCATCAGTGCGCATGGTGCTTTCGGGAGCAATCCTACGGCCCCTAAACAGCGTCATGGGATAGTTCGGATTCCCTGATCCAGGTTCGGAGGCAGCAGCGCTCTGTCCAAACTCAGAGCTGGGAATCAGAGCTCTGACACACACACACACACCCTCACAACCGGCGCGGAAAAGACCGCTTCAGCAGCTCTCCAAGGTTGTGACCGCGACCTCGGAGATGGTGGGAAAGGGGCATTGGGGGGACGGGGAGGGGGCAGACTGGGGGGGCCAGGATACGAGCTATCCTGATGCCTCTCCCGCCTCCTTCCCTCCCACTCCAAGGTGCTCCAGCTAGATGGGCAAAAAGACCCGCCTAGCGAAAATGCAGGGCGAGAAGATGGGGAGGCAGAGATCGGTTCTGCCGCCCGCTCCCCCTGCCTGCCTAGGATGAGTGTAAGCCTGCGAGTTCATGGGCTCATGGGTATCGCAACAGGATTGCGCACTTAAAGACTTTGGGTTGGTGTTCCTAATGTGATGCCCAAGCCCAACTGATGTCCCCATGACACCATCCAGGCTTGCTGGATCACTATTTTATTCCTTATGATTTTTAACTCTTTCTTTATTGTTATCTAGGAGGCTGGCACACCGCAAAGCAAACTGCTGGCCTCCAGAAGCAGAACCACCTGTAGAGCTTTTCTACATGAGGCATTTATTGCGCATGCGTCATGCCTTATGATAATTTATGGGCTCTTTAGACGATGTCATGACCGTCCAGTTTCCGTTCAGGATTTTATTTTTTTTTTCAGAGCACTTTTGGCTGGGTTGGGGGGGGTAGTTAGAGCAGGGGAAAATGCATATTTTTTGTGAAAACATGACAAAATGCACTTCCTTGCTTCTGTAACTGCATCATTCCACTGTACCACAGCGCCACCTAGAGGTTATGTAGAGGAAAAGCAGGAAAGGGAATACTTTGTGTAGAGTTTGGATCAAAATTCTGTGACAAAACTGAAAGTAGATTCAGCGGATTACCAGCCTCGTGTATAAAAGCTCTTATACGGGTTCAACAGTGGCTTTGTGTTTTGGAGCTCAGACCCTCACCTCTGCTTTGTACTTCAGATTTGGGGCACATTTCTTTTCTTTTAGTCCCTCCACCTTGCCTTCTGGGAAATCATAGAATCATAGAAAAGTAGAGTTGGAAGGGGCCTACAAGGCCATCGAGTCCAACCCCCTGCTCAATGCAGGAATCCAGGTCAAAGCATCTCTGACAGATGTCTGTCCAGCCGCACCTTGAATGCCTCCAGACTGGGAGAGCCCACCACCTCCCTAGGTAGTTGATTCCATTGTCTTATTGCTCTGACAGTCAGGAAATTTTTCCTGATGTTTAGGTGGAATCTAGGTTCCCGTAACTTGAGCCCATTATTCCGTGTCCTGCAAACTGGGATGAACGAGAAGAGATCTTTGCCCTCCTCTGTGTGACATCCCTTCAAGTACTGGAAGAGTGCGATCATATCTCCCCTCAGTCTCCTCTTCTGAAGGCTAAACATGCCCAGTTCTTTCAGTCTCTCCTCATAGGGCCTTGTTTCCAGTCCCTTTATCATCCTTGTTGCCCTCCTCTGAACCCTCTCCAGTTTGTCTATGTCCTTCTTAAAGTGAGGTGCCCAGAACTGGACGCAGTACTCAAGATGAGGCCTAACCAGTGCCGAGTAAAGGGGAATTATCACTTCCCGCGATTTGGAAGCTATACTTCTATTAATACAGCCCAAAATTGCATTTGCCTTCTTTGCAGCCACGTCGCATTGCTGGCTCATATTCAGTTTGTGATCTACCACAATTCCAAGATCCTTCTCACTTGTAGTATTGTTGAGCCAAGTGTCCCCCATTCTGTAACTCTGCATTTGGTTTCCTCTCCCTAGGTGCAGCACTTGGCATTTATCCCTGTTAAATTTCATTCTGTTGTTTTCGGCCCAGCGCTCCAGCCTATCGAGGTCACTTTGAATTTTGTTTCTGTCTTCCAGAGTATTAGCTGTTCCACCCAACTTTGTGTCATCTGCAAATTTGATAAGCATTCCCTGTACCTCCTCATCCAAGTCATTAATAAAAATGTTGAAGAGCACCGGGCCCAGGACCGAGCCCTGTGGTACCTCGCTCGTTACCTCTCCCCAGTTTGAGAAGGAACCATTGATAAGCACTCTTTGAGTCCGATTCTTTAGCCAATTGTGGATCCACCTGATAGTTGGGTGTTCTGTGACCGGCTATGCCCACCGCGACAGCCATTTTATGAATGGGTGATCCCCTCCCCATGACCGCCATCTTGTGAGAGCACTCATGGCAGCCTCACAAAATTCCAAATGTGCCCTCTGCCCCAAAAAGTTTGGGGACCCCTGACTTTGGGTTCTTCCAGATGGAGGACTCCTAGCACTACTCGTGAGAAGGCATTGTGCCTTCTCATTTATACACAGCCAAAAAAGAGGAATTGCATCACCAAAAAAAGGACATCACTCTGCATACAATTTGTATAGAGAAATGCTGATCGAGAAAGAATTGTTATCATTTAAATAGAAATGCATCTCACCCTAGCAGAGAAGGCTGTTGCCCAAGCTCTACCTGGTCAAGCTCTAACTTGAAAGTTCATGATGGTCTCCATTCTTAAACTGGACTTAGACTTCATAGATAGATTTCATAGATCTTAGAGTTGGAAGGAGCCTACAAGGCTGTCGAGTCCAACCCCCTGCTCAATGCAGGAAACTAGAGGAGGGGTCTCCCATCCAAGTAATAAGCAGGCCTGACCCTGCTTAGCTTTCCACGCTCAGACAAGCTGAGCCAGCATGAGCCACAGGCCTGTTGACAGCCCTTTCAATAGAGGACGCCTTCAAGTAGTGGACAAGAGAGTCCACTGAGAGTAGGGATGTCTGATTTTGTCAAATCCATTCCATCCTTTCACCTACGCATTGATGGAACTGGACTCTTTTAGAGACGTGCAGGAGTTTCGTTCCACTCGCGCAAATGTGCACTAGCGGTAATGCACATTCACACAAGTGTGAAATAGCACAAGTGCGAATAAGCACAAATCTCCCCCAAAAGATAAAAAACTGGCCTGCAAGTCCACTGAATCCCCGCATCTTGGGAAAAGGCGGTCCACTGTGAAATCCAAACTCATTTGAATCCATGGTGGAATTCTCCAACATTCCTTTCCGAGAGTCCTTCAGATAGAGGACTCTCCTGTATAAAATAGGACACAAGGCCACCCTAACTGTGCAGCTGTTCCATCTTTTTCCCCCCCTCTTGAATGGATTTCCTGTGGTAAGAGAAAAAAGGGAAGAAATAGTGGGAAAACAACAAAAGTGGAAGATGTCCTTGTCGAGACCGCCAGCAAAATTCTGTGAATGAGGCAGGCTGATGGCGCAATAAAGCCCTCCTCTGGAAGCATCCTAAAATGGTAAAATAAAAGAAGATAGTTCCCTGTACTATGTACTATGGATCTAAACATTAATGGAGGGGGAGACTAGGAAAAATAGAAAAAGGTGACCATCAACAACGGAAAGGAAGACGCCGGTGACATGAATGATTGTGAGCAGATAGGGCAGGATTGCGCAAGCCTGGATGGTCTGGGGGCCATCTCTCCCGTCTAGACGCCCCCCCTGGGCCACGGGCTTACTATGTCAAAGAAATCCGCAACAGATTCAAATGAGTTTGGATGCCTGTGAATCTAACCTGCGCATTCCACAGCATTCTTTCACCTTGGGGAGTGGGGGGGGGGGAGATTTGTGCTCCTTCGCATTAGCGCAAGTAGAACAAAATTCCAGCTTTAAAAATCTGATTCCGTCAATGAGAGGAGGACAGAATGAAAGCTGCCCGCCAATCCCCCTTCCGAGATAGGGGATGAGCACACGCTCACTTTGAAAAGCCTCTTGCAGATTTGGGTTTGGAAAAACTTGACCTAAAGAGGGAGGGACATCTTTGAAAGCTTTTAAATGCTCTGTAGTGAGCTGGAAAGCTTTGAAGACAGCATGTTTTGCTTTGTTTTTTTTCTGGAGACTGACAGGGGGGAATTAAACCCGTGACACAACCTCTCACTCTGAAAAGGCTCAGCCTCACCGCACTCTTCCTTTCCCAGCTACCGGCCGCTGGCGGATTACGGAGTTGCCGGGGCAGAGTCTCTGTTAGCTGCAGAGGGGGAGCAATGCGGCCGTAATAATCAGCGAGGCCCGTGGCCAAAAGGAACACTTAATTGGAAGACGGATGGAAAATGCGAACAGCTGCAGCTGCACTTTAGCGAATAAGCAACCCACTGACAAGCATCAATTCAGTGGTTTTTAAGAGGGCTGGGCAGCAACTTCACGGGAGAGCCGGACTCCAAAGCTTTTATCTAGCAAATAGTAAAGACCTGGCTCGGGTGTCGGAAGACACAGCCCTCTTCTCTGAAGATGCTGGAGGGATGCCGAGGAGAAGAGACACCATTATTTGGCTCTCGAGTCCCGGGCATATTTGCATCATCGTTACTATTATTATTATTTTACTGCTCTTGGATATTCCCCTTCAGCAGTTGCTGTTCTTTGTTTTGATTGACTCGGGTTACAATTGCCAGGAATCATGACTGAACAGGAGTAACCAGGCTGGTTCACATGACACAGACGGCTCATCATAGGTTACTTAGCCCACAATGAGCTGTGGTGAGTGCTGGGTGCATTTTCATTGTGCAACCCCCGATGGGGCTGATTGGGGGTTGTGCCATGTCATCCAAACCCAATCGTCATAGATTATTCAAGGGTTAAACAACATTCACTTAACCCCTACTGCAAACTGTGGGTTAAGCAAGGCTTGTTTAACCCTCAAAGAGCCCACAATGACTGGGTTTGGACAACACAGCACAACCCACAAATGGCCTGGTCAGGGGTTGCGCAATGAAAACGACCAAGGCACACAGTTGGAACACACTCCAGCTCATTGTGGGTTGAATAACCCAGGATGAGCTGGCTGTGTCGTGCGAACCAGGTCACTGTGTGTGTGACTCTCTGACCTGGTTCGCACATAACACTAACCCATGGTTTATTTAACCCATGGTTTACTGCCCTACCCAGGGTTTGTCCAGCAGACAATCAAACAAACCATGGTTAGTTTTTTTCAGTCCCTGGATTGTTTGTTTCCCTCCAAACTCCTCCTTCTCCTGCTTCCTCCCTGTATCTGAATTTGCAATCTTGTCATACTGGCATGTAGAGTAGCTGGGGTGTTGTTTTTACCACTCTTGCCCAGCCTACCACCTGTGTAACCTGGCAAAACAACCCATGAACAACCAACAGTTCTGGGTTCACATGCCATGACAACCCATGGTTTAAACAATCCAAAGTTCATAAGCCAACAACAAACCGTGGTTTCTCTTTCTAGGTCGTTTGTAATTAACAACCTTTGACTTTGGGTTCCCACATCACAACAACCCATAATTCAATAACCCATGAGTTAAATAAACCATGGGTTAATGTTATATGTGAACCAGGTGTGTGTTTCTGTGTGTGTGTGTGTGTGTGTGCACGAGAACAGCTTTTATCTCACCTCTGAAGGTGGAATGAATTTATCCGCCCAAATTCTCTCCGTAATTCTCCACTGTTAATTTTACTGTTGAATATTCTCCCACATTCCCTGGAATATTTGCATAATAATCACCTCATTGAGACCTGTATTCTATTTCAGTCTTTGGCATTTGATCATATTGTTGCCCAGTTTTTGCATGCAGTAGTATGCACCACTTGGTAGCACGGATGCAACAGCATTAGAATCTGGAAGTGTTCAATAGCGTACATGCCGTGGCAGTTTGTATATGAGAGTACTGCTAGCTTATGAGATTTCATAACTGTTTTCCATCAAAACAATCAAGAAATTCCTACTAGTAGTAGTAATAGTAATAGTAGCAGCAGCAGCAGCAGTAGTAGTATACCATCTATGTACATTGCAGTTTTCAAAGAATGAGAGGCTAGGTTCCTGCCCCCAAGGGGCTTACAGTCTAGGGATCAGGAGCGCAGAATGTCTTTCCGCCCGAGGGCCAAGCTCCATTTTGGATGAGCTCTCGGGGGCCGCATTCCAGAGGTGGGAGGAGCCAAACGCAAAGGGGGAGGGCCAAAATTACCCAAAATATCAGCCTATTTTAGCGTAGGGCTCTAACTGCTGGTAACTCAGCCTTAAGAGAGTCCTTTCAAGCTTTTAGGATGGGAGGCAAAGCTGCCCCAAAACTGGGAAACCCCCAAATGGATTCGGCCCACAAGCCTGAGGTTCAACACCCTTGGTCTAAAAGAACATCGAGGAATTTAAAAGTTGATGGTGCCAAGCCCACAAACCAGTTTGGTCAGATCTCCAGGACTAGAGAGAGAGAGAGAGATGGTGCTCACATTTGCTGCCGAGCCCTGAGGCATGAGGGCTGCATCGGAGGTGCTGCTCGCAACGCGTGCCCTGATGGAACTCACAGAGGTGCGCCTGGCTGACGAAACACAGAGCAGCATCGGTGCCCCTGTTCGCTCCCGATTAATTCTCCTTCACAGATCCAAAATGTCACAGTCACTCCGCTTTTCGGAATGAACATTCTCGTCAAATCTGGGTTTGCTATATTTAACCGGGAATTAAAGTCTTTTGATGTCTTGCTACACACCATTTCCCACCCACCCACCGTCAGTCCTGGTGTGAATTTTTCATAAAAGATTTATGATTTCCTTCGATGATACTGCCTCAGCTAATTATCTCAAGCACTGGATGGGAGATGAATCTGGAGGAAATGGGAGGAAGACGGGTAGTGAGAGGCTTATGGAAGAAACTGCCCCTCCTCGGAGCTCGACCGGGACCGAAGAGATGAGGAGAGCCCTGTGAGCTTGGAGAAGAGGTCCGCCTCGTCGGTCCAGCATCCTGCTTTCATAACTGAGCCACCAGATGTCTCTCAGAAACCCACAATCAGGATAGGAAGATGTTTGTCAGAGACAGCCGATGTGGCATTGTGGGAGTGTTGGCCTGGGACTCAAGAAACCTGGGTTTTAGTCCCCACTCAGCCATGGTGCTCAGTTGGTGGCTTTGGTCCAGTCATTAACTGTCCACCTAAGATGCTGAGATGCCTCTTCAAAGGCTCCGTTACTGGTGGAAAGAACCCAAACCTAAAACATGCTGGCATGTTTGGTATTGCAGCCCCACTCCTTTTGTCTTTGGCCCCACCCCCCACTGGAATATCCCCTCCCCGAGAGCTTCTCTGAAAAGGAAATTGGCCCTTGGGCCAAAACAGAGACAGTGTGGTGTAGTTGTTAAAGTGCTGGACTGGGACTCCAGAGACCCGGGCGGTGAACCAGAGTGGTGGTCACCAGAACAGGCCGAGTTGATCCAAATGTGACTAGCCCATGGCTTTATGTTAGAGGATCTTATGATCCTAGCTGTTTTATTTTTCGTCTAATACTCCACAATAAGGAACTCTGAACTTTTGGTGCTGCCAACTGAGCTGACATTTTCATCAAAGTCAAGCAAAACAGGGGGGCTTTTGTTCTAGGTTCTGACATCCCTCATCTTACCCCCAACTTGTGGGATTTTTCCTACTTATTATGGGAGATTGCACACAACAAAATGCATTCATTGTACTCTTCCAAGCATCTGCCATAATTTTAAGAAGAAAAGAGCCCTGCCGGATCAGACCAAGGGTCCACCTAGTCCAGCATTCTGTTCACATAGTGGCCAACCAGCCGCCCAAAGGAAATCCACAAGCAGGACATTAACACAGCAGCACCCGCCCACCCATGTTCCCCAGCAACTGCTGTACATAGACATACTGCCTCTGATAATGGAGGTAGCCTAGAGCCATCAGGACTAGTAGCCATGGATAGCCTTCTCCTCCTCCTCCTCCTCCTCCTCCTCCTCCTCCTCCTCCTCCAGGAATTTGTCCAATCCCCTCTTCAAGCCCTCCAAATTGGTGGCCATCATGACATCTTGTGGAAGTGGATTCCATAGTTTAACTCTGTGCTGACCCTTCTGGGTTCTAGTATTATGAGGGGGGAGATGTCTATCTATCCACCTACATTAAAAGCAAAAGGGCTTCCAGCAGGAAAGTGTCAGGGGGTTAACAAGCTGTTCCCAGAAAAAGATTACAGAGCGTCCTTAGTTCTGGAAATCCCCAAAGTTGTGAGCAGTGAGCTGCAGCCCACTCACTTGGCCCTCCCTGAGAACATCTTGGTTTTTGTTCCAGCAGGTTTTTGGCCTAACGGCTTTTTGGTTTCTGTTTCTAATCATTATTAACTTTTGCCTAATCCTTGGCTGTTATCTGCTCCTTCTACTTTCTTTCTTTTTTGTCTTATCTGCTCTTCTGTTTGTTAGCTCTTGCCTGTTATTTTTTCTAAAGTGATTTTGTTTTTGAGTCTTCTTATTGATCTTTTGCTCTAAGTGGCCTCGAGTGACCCATACCGAAGAAGAAAGGTTGGCGTATAAATGCTTTTAATCAAAATAAAATATTAATATCGATACAGGCTGTCCTCTCAGGAGGCCCTTGACTCTTTTATACCCCTTCAAGATTTATACAATAATTACCTCCCTAATTAAGAATGCTCTGATCAGGAAATGAAGGTTGGCTACAGATATTATCATAATTAGAATGGAATAGAATCGGATTCTGGGGTTCAAGGCTTATTCTACGTTTGCCAGTTGTGAGTTGGAGGTCTTGAAAGACGAGAGTATGATGCCCACTTCGGTCCCGGGTAGGGTGGCAACTTAAGCATCTCCAGAAAAGAGGACAAAAGAGGACTCTAATTTGCATAAATTTTGCACATGCTAACTTACATATATAGATGTAAATTTAAAAATAAATGCCACGATTTAAATAGAAATAGGATACATCTCGCCATACTGCGGAAGACCTTGTGCCTTGCTCAGTCTGCTGTCCAGGTGCTGACTCGGGATGGACAACATCAGGACCCCAGATATCTCTTCTTAGGGTTCTTCATCTTTAAACCAGATTTGGATGGTGGACCAGCCCATCAAATGCCTTCAAATAGAGGACTATCCTCTGTAAAATAGGACACCTGATCGCCCTAGGAGGGCCGGTGAGGCTTGATGAGTGAGAAGGAACTTGACCCTGGCCTGAGGAATGATTGAAAGGAGAGCAGAAGTACTCTGCCTGTGTATTCTGTACATGAGAACATTCGCTTGATTTCTATTTTTATTTTTAAATTCTGTCTTCTCACCCCCCCCCCCCCACCAACAACTTTATGAGGAGGATTTTATCCTGCCTGTCCTCATCTTTTTTTTCCTTTTCTTTTTTTAATTAGGAAAGCGAAGAGGGAAAGATAGAAGGCAGATCTGTGTAAGGTGAAAATGTATATCTCCCAGCAGAGGAGACTTTAGGTGAACCATTTGATGTTGCAGGGAGATGCTTGAAATGGATTCTTCTACCAGTGTCCGACATAGCTTCACTGCTGGGCAGGCGTGCTGTTCCTTCCCTCTCACTGGTCTGGTTCTAAAAGCTTTTAAGTCAGGCCAAGACTGGAGACATCAAGGGAAGCCTGGTAAACTGCATCAAAGGCCCCAGGCGGTGGTAGTCCAACCTTACCAGAAGGAAGACTACCTATCAAGCTCTCATTGCCAGGGCTGTGTGAGCAAACTAGAGTGAAATTTCATAGTGGAATTGGCTTCAGTTTCCTTAGGATTAGGAGGAACTGTATCTTCTATAGCCTGATTGGTGGGAACAATACAAATAAAAGCCCCGATTTTAAAGAAACAGGAAGAATAAATTCTAAGTTTCTGGTTCTATTTCTTTTTCACTAAAGATCTTTGTTTACTATGCTTATACCTCTGTTCTGTTTGTCTCTTGCCCAGTCATGAGATACCTTAGCTTAAAAGGGGTATATTAAATAAAACAGGTTGTAGATTTGTGGCATGATAACCTTCATGGGGTTTCTCCACATATTGCAAAAATTGGAGAAGGTTGCTCTGAATGCTTTCCAAGCACCTCCCTATCCAAGCTATCCTGCCTGTATTTATTTATTTATTTATTTATTTATTCCCAGAATCTCTGCCCTGACTAAAAAGTGCATTGTGGGGGGTGGGGAGGTTCCCACATTTTCAGAAGTGCCCATTTGTGCCAGTCTACACTTTCCAACGTGAATGCAAGTTCATGAAATTGAGAAAAATTGAGGGGGGGAAAGAGCCAGTGTGGCATAGTGGTGAGAGTGTTGGACTGGGACTCGGAAGATCCGGGTTCTAGTCCTTGCTCAGCCATGAAACTCACTGGATGACTTTGGGCCAGTCACTGACTCTCAGCCCAACCTACCTCACAGGGTTGTTGTGAGGATAAAATGGAGATGAGGAGGAGGAGGAGGGTTATGTAAGCCGCCTTGGGTTCCTTTCAGGAAAAAAAGGCAGGGTATAAATATAATAAATAAATGAATAAATAAATAATAAATAAATAAATAAAAATCTAATTCTGTCAATGAGTGGCTGATGGAATGAAAGGCACCTGAAAATCCATGAAGCACAGACAGAATGGATTTAACCAAATCTGCACATCTTCCCTGATTCTATCAACAGAACTCAAATCACCCTAAAAAGCTGGCTTAGCGGTTGAACAGGTTCCCAGCAAACCTGGCTTGGCACATCCAGCCGCTTCCCCTTCTTGCAGTCCGTACGTATCAACCAGTGTACAAATTAGGATGATTAGAGGTTGCAAATTGGTGGTGATTGGGGCTAATGGCTTGATGAGAACTTTTCAGACAACTCAATCAGTGTGATGGCTTCCCCTGAATTAATTAATGGGAGTCAGTTAATTCATATATCCATGGGGCTCCATCTGCCTCGAGAGCCCGGCGGCAAAAGGATCTTGAGACATTTTGATCTCAGGTTGTGGTGAGGATGGGTAGATCACCAATGCCACCCTGAGCTTGCTGGAGGAAAGGCAAGATAAGCATGTCAATAAATACAGTTAAGTGTAAGATCTCCCCCTCGGCCCGTTCCCAGGGCCTGCGCCCAGCCCACTCAGCAGGTGCCTGTGGACACCCCCCAATGGCTGCAACATTGTCAGCCATGCATGGACCCCAGGAAACCACCCAGCAGCTCAGGAGCACTGGGACTTGGCTATTGATGGTGGGTGGGCCGCATGTGGCCTGTGCCACTGCACCCCCTACCACTACATCCCCAAATCATTATTTTTTTCTTTTTTTGGCAAACAAAATGGCGCCCCATGGTAGCTATGGAGTTTCTCAAAGGGTCCAATTTAGCTTGTTTGCAAGCTAAGTGTAGTCTGGTGGTTAGAGTGTTGGACTCGGACTCGGGAGATCTGGGTTCTAGTCCCCACTTGGCCATGAAGCTCACTGGCTGACTTTGGGCCAGTCTCTCAGCCTAACCTGCCTTGCAGGGTTGTTGTGAGGATAAGATGGAGAGGAGGAGGATTATGTAAGAACATAAGAAGCTCCATCCAAGGCCGAGTCTCCCAGCTGAGGAGAGTTAACTGACTCAGCCCCCATCGTCTCTCCCTCCCCCTATTCACTGCGCGGTGGGAGGCCTGGCAGGACTGCACTGCCTCGTCTCAGAGAATCCGAGTCCAACCTTGAATCTCCCTCTGCGCTAGGGCAAGGCCTGATGTGGAGAACACCGCTGCAAAATTTGGAGGTGTGAATTTTGAGTTTTGGTTCGCATAGCAGTTCGAAACTGCAAATGTCTCCCCACGTCACTAAGCAAAGCTGTTTGAAAAGAGACCAACAGATAGTTTCGCAGAGGTTTGGGGAGAGAACTTGCATGGCGACGGTTCCCGGTTCTATCCCAGGATCTCCAATTCGGACTGAGAAAGATGGCTCCCTCCCGCACTCTCTCTCTCTCTCTCTCTCTGAAATCTACTTCTTTTCTCACACACAGCTATCTTCCGTTGTTTAGCGGGGTGATTTCCAATTAAAAAACTATTGGAAACAATGCACTCCTTAGAGCTTCATTAGGTTTGGCAAGTTTACTCATCCTGTAAGGGAACTAAGCAATCCAACTCAATGACAAGCAATTCAATTACCGCGCCGGCTGGCCACTGAGCTTTGTTCAAAGAATCGCAGGCCTCATTGAAGCTCCATAGGAATTAGCCTGAGTCAACGAGACTCAAATAAACTCAATCAAACAAACAGGGAGAAGTTGACAACCAGACAGCTGCCTAATCGACGTCAGCTAATCATTCTCTTTGGGGTCCAGGGCTGAAAGCTTCCTTCTCCTTGTCCCAGCATCGCAAAATGAGCCACGCTGGGGAAATCTTATGGAGGAGAATATAGGGCAAAGGCAACATTATCAATTTAGAGCATGGTCCAACGGGGATGTCCATAAGCCTCCGAACTCAGAGGATCACGGGCATCCTTTGCAGGGCGGGAGGAGCGCGGAGGTGTTCTTCACCTGCTTGGTCCAGCTCCTGTCTTTTACCATGCGTACATGTTAACCTGAGCCACAAGAAACCACTTTGGGCTTGGCAGACACCCTCTCCTGAACAGGGACGTATCAGAATTTTTGCTTTTGCTTGCAAAACATGCGAACATGCCCCGTTCAAAGCTGTGAACATGAATGCGAGCACAAACAGGTTGTTGGGGCCCCGACACACGTGTCCCCCAAAAAATATTTGCAAAGTGGTGAACACATGCTCGCATTCATCTCGTTCCCGATTCCTAACTTGTGCACATTTCCTTGTAGATGGAATCAATCCCACTTTGGTCGACGGAGGAGATTTGCGCAAGTTAGAAGATTTGGGGAGGTGTGTGCAAATCTCCCATTTAATCACTGCTCGATTTGCGCAAGTATCCCCTTTGCATAGAGCGAGAACGAGAAGCAATCACAAATGGGAATGGGAATCAGGCACGAGATGAGCAGTGAGACGATGTCTGGGAATTCTGGCAATATTGAACATCACTCATAAGAACATAAGAAGAGCCATGATGGATCAGCCCGAGGGTCCATCTAGTCCAGCATTCTGTTCACACAGTGGCCAGCCAACTGCCCATGAGAAGTCCACAAGCAGGATATGAAAGCAATAGCACCCTCCTGCCCATGTTCCCCAGCAACTGCTGTACATCGGCATGCTGCCTCTGATACTGGAGGTAGCATATAGCCAATCAGGACTAGTAGCCATTGATAGCCTTCTCCTCCAGGAATTTGTCCAATTTTAAAGCCCTCCAGATTGGTGGCCGTAGCTACATCTTGTTTTATATATATATATATATATATATATATATATATATATATATATAATTATTATATTTATACCTCACCTTTTTTCCTGCAAGAAACCCAAGGTGGCTTACATGATCCTCCTCCTCTCCATTTTATCCTCACAACAACCCTGCAAGGTAGGTCAGGCTGAGAGTCAGTGACTGGCCCAAAGTCACCCGGTGATTTTCATGGCTGAGCGGGGACTTGAACCCAGATCTCCTGAGTCCCAGTCCAACACTCTAACCACTACGCCACACTGGCTTTCTTGTGGAAGTGAATTCCATAGTTTAACTCTCCGCTGTGTGAAGAAGTCCCTCCCTTTCTCTGTCCTGAATCTCCCCACAATCAGCTTCATGGGAGGACCCCGTTGGGTTCTAGTATGATGAGAGAGGGAGAAAAATGTCTCCCCCTCCACTTCTCCACACCAGGCATCATTCTGTACACCTCTCTCATGTCTCCCTTTACTCGCCTGTTTTTCTGAGCTAAACAATCCCAGCTTCTGTAACCTTCCCTCGTAGGGGAGTTGCTCCAGCCCCTTGATCATTTTAGTTGCCCTTTTTTGCCCCTTGTCCCAATTCTACAATATCCTTTTCAGGTGTGGTGACCAGAACCGTACACAGTATTCCAGGTGTGGTCGCACCATAGATTTGGATAAGGAGGGTATGATCTCGGCAGTTTTATTTCCTTTCCCAATTACGCCTAACACGGAGTTTGCCTTTTTCACCGCAGCTGTACACTGGGTCGACATTTTCATCGAGCTGTCCACCACAACCCCAAGATCTCTGTGGTGGACTCATTCGCACATCTCTACAGTCCCAGTCCTGTTGAGGGTTTACAAGGGGCCATTGCACAATCCAATGAGGCTGCCTGTAACCCTCCAAATTCGGGAGGAGCACGGATGTGAAGGTTTAGGCCATCTAAGTCCACTACCCCAGAGCATGAAGCAGAGGAGGCTAAAGCATTGCCGAGATACTACATATACTGGCAGCACCTGTCTCCTCCCTTCTCTGTCCCCTGGAACTTCCACAAAACAACATCTCCGAGGTTGCTCGTGTGACCTCGGAGGAACAGCCAAGGTGGCTCTTTCCATGCTGGCTGTGAGGGCAGAGTGAGGGCGCTCCGACCTCAGAGCACATTTCTGAGGTCGGAGCTGGGACTCTGAATTCTCCTATCGCTGTCTAGACTCTGTCTAGTGGCCAAAGGCTTGTGCCCATCCTCATCATCATAGCAAGAATTGAGACAGCAAGTACATGGAAAGAAGGCCCAAGATACAGGGTTGAGGGCGGGGGAGATAGTGGAATATTTTGTATTTGGTCAAACTGAGTTTACAAATTTGGTTAGGTTTCAGGAGAAAATTATGTTGACATTTGGAACTGTTTTGTAATACATTGGATTGGATAATGTAATCAGAACGTTGCTATGGAGATCTTATACTTTTGAACAGAGTTGTTGAGCGACTTGGAATTGTCTCTGATTTATCAGTTCTCCTGGTTCTCTTTTGTTTGTTTCTTTTCTTATGGATTTATCTTTGTTGTTGCCGTTGCAATTGCGGTAATTAACTGTGTACCTTAACCGTGGTTTTTAAACATGTTTTCGTATGTCTACCCCTTGGAGATTTTATTATATACAAGTGGTAGACAAATATTATTTAGTAGGGTGCAAAACGTATGCATATTTAGACCGAAAAAAAGTCCTGCAACACCCAGCATGCTTGGAATTGTAGGCCTTTTTTTCTGTCTAAACATGCATAGGATTGAGCCCTAAGTTAAAGCTGTAAGAGGGAAACCTTATCATTTGACTGATCTGGCTTGATATTAATATTGGAATTCTGAAATGTGCTTTTTAGTGTTTAAAGTATCAGGGATATTGAACCTTTTCCAATTCCGTTTTGGAGAAGCTCATGGGGGCCGCATTCCACTGGCGGGCGTGGCCAAAGGAAAGAGACAAAAGGGTCACAGACAAAAGGGACAGGGTCAAAATACCATAAACAGCAGCATACGTTTGTTTTAAACTCTTCCGGCCAGTAACTAAGCCTTTGGAGAGGCATTTCAACCTTTTAGAATGAGGGAAAGACACAGAGACATGGAAGGCGAGAAGCCCACCAAACATTTGGCAGTTGGTGGAAAGGGAGCCGTGCCAGACAAAGGGGCGTGGCCCTCTGGGACCCACCCACCCCTTCCCTAATTATTACGTGTTCTCTGAACTTTTATTTTATTTTTCCCGCAAACACATCGGCCATGTCTTCGCCACGACTGTGACCTCGTGATGCAGAAACGGTGGGACATTTCTGGCACGCTCCTTTTTCAGACCACTTTGGGGAGTTAATCCATTCTGCCGGCAGCTGTCTTGCCACCTCCTGCTCCTCTGGGGAGGAAAGGGAAAAGGAACAGCATCACCATGGTTACAAGCTCTTGTTCAGAGCGGTGGAAACCTCACCGCAATGGAGGCCCATTAATCTGCCGCTTTCCAAAATTTGTGTGCGCATGCAGGTGATGGGGGGGGAGAGAGAGGAGGCTATTGGCTCCGTATATTTGGCATTATTGTTTTCATTTCCTTAAGCATCTTCTCACCCCTCCAAAGGAAAAAAAAAAAAAAGGTCCGTATTCTTTATTGAGCTGTGCATCCCCTATCATAAAGTGGAAATGGGGGAGAGGCTCGTTTAGTTCACATTTTAATGTGAGCTTTCCTGATTTTGCACTTCCAAACCAATACACAAACCGTAACTCATTTATCCTCTGAAATTTCAGGCAGGATCCATGCATAACCCTACCTGGAGATGCTGCTGGGGATCGAACCTGGGACCTTCTGCCTGCAAAGCAGGGGCTCTACCACTGAGGTACAGCCCCTCCCAAATTACAGGTCCATCTAGACCAGTATTGTCAACACTGACTTGTAGCAATGGCTCTACAGGGTTTGAGGCAGGAGTTTTCCCAGTCCTACCTGGAGATGCTGCCGGGGATCGAACCGGGGACCTTCTGCATGCAAAGCAGGGGCTCTACCACCGAGCTATAACCATTCCACCTAAAAACAAGGTAAGAGTCTAGTCCTCATGGTTCTGCTAAAGGGGCTGCTTTAAAGCAGATCACAGGAAGCTGCCTTCTACTGAGTCAGACCATTGGTCCATCTAGCCCAGTGTTGTCAACACTGACTGGCAGCAGCGGCTCTCCGAGGGTTTCAGGCAGGAGTTTTTCCAAGCTGCACCTGGAAATTCTGGCAGGGATCGAACCTGTGCCCTTCCACAATGCACAGCAGAGGCTCTGCCACGGAGCTCTAGCCCCTTAGAGAAGTTCTCCAGTCAAAACATGTGTTTGAAAATGAGTATGTTGGGGGCGAAATGGGCACCAAAAAATGAGCTGATCGGCAAAAATAACACTGAACATGCATTATATTAGGGAAAGTCCCTGCGAATACATGGGGAGGAATTGCATACACAAATGCATGTATTTTAAGCCATACATACACACAAAAGTGCACACACATTTTCATAGAATGTTGTTTGTTTAAAAAATATATCAGTGTTCGGGACAAACTGAATTTAAGATTGGGGGATGGGGAAATGGCAAACTTTGGGATGAATGGAACATTAGGTTGGGAGATGAGAAACCGAGAGAAACGAAAGGTGCGATCCTAAGCATGTTTGGATAGCAAAAAGTCCTACAACTCCCAGCATTCCCCAGCCAGCATGATAGGTTATTCAACACTAATCCCCCACCAATACTCAACAGCACTAAAATGGGCTGCATTTACAAGGAGGTGTCCCATCCTGTGGTCCCTTGAGGCTCACAGGGGAAGCTGGTAGCATCCAAATGCGAGTAGTCGGGACAAGGCCAGGAGAAAACAGGACCTCGGATAGCTCCAAGTGGGACATGCTGGCTGGAATGCTCTAGGACAGTGTTCTCTACCTTGGGTCCCCAGATGTTTTTGGCCTCCAACTCCCAGCATGCCCCAGCCAATGGGACACCTCCTTGTAAACATCTGGGGACCCAAGGTTGGAGAACACTGCTCTAGGACTACAGCAACTTTGCCACTAGCTAGGTGGCAAAGGGTCGCGTGTGGGTTTTCGTTGAACCATGGGTTGTTGTTGAAACGTGGGGTCATCCTGTTGCCTGAACCCAGCTGAGATAACAAGCCATGGTGAACAACCCACAGTTCACAAGCCAACAACAAACCGTGGGTTCTCCTCATGGGTTGTTTGTGGTTAATAAGCCGCCATGGTTTGTTATCTCGGCTGCATTCAGGTAAAACGATAACCCATGTTTCAACAACAACTCACGGTTCAATGACAACACACGCTCAACCCATTCTCAGCCTTTGAGCCTGGCTGGGGAATGCTGGGATTGTAGGACTTCTCTCTCTCTCTCTCTCTCTCTCTCTCTCTCTCTCTCTCTCTCTCTCTCTCTCAACATGCATAAGTTTGCACCCTGAAATTCCAAAGTATGACTTTTTAGGAAGTAAGATGGAAGTTAATTTTTCTAAGGGCGCAATCCTATGCATGTTTGGACAGAAGAAAGTCCTACAACTCCCAGCATTTCCCAGCCAGCATGGCTGGGGAATGCTGGGAGTTGTAGGACTTTTTTCTGTCTACACATGCATAGGATTGCGCTCTAAAACTTACAGATTTGTCCATCTTTGATCATCATGAGTGGCTGAGCCAGCCAGCCATGTCTTTTGGCCTGCAAGTGGGCCACCCTAGACAGCTGGAGAGTTTGGGATTGGCTGCTGTACTGAAATCTACTCAGCGGGTCACATCCGCTTGTTCAAGTATCCCCTGTTACAAGGCCATAGAACTTCATTCAGCTCGAGGGCCAAATTCCATGTTGGAGAAGCTCTCGGGGGCCGCATTCTGGTGGTGGCCAAAGGCCAAATAGGCAGGCCAAAAATACCAAAACATGTCTGCATCTTTTAGCTTAAAGTTCTCCCGGCCACTGCCAGTAACTAAGTCTTAGGAGAGGAATTTCAATCTTTTAGAATGGGGAGGGGGAAACTGCTGGAAAGCGAGGGAACCAGTGAACGATCGGTGATCAGATAAAAGGGGTTGCCTTCTGGGGAACCCCAGCGGGCCAGATTCCTGCCTCGGCTGGGGTTCTGCAGCCCTGGTCCACGCTAACTGGCAACGGCTATCCAGGGTTTCGAAAGGGGTTTTTCCCAGCCCTACCTGGAGATGCCGCGAATAGAACCTGGGGTCCTTCCACACGCAAACCATGTGCTCTACCTCTGAACTACTTTTCCTCCTCAAGTCTCCTGCCACTTTTCTAGGTCGGCTTCATCAGATTTTGCCCGGCACTCTGCTAGAGAGCCCTCCACTTGGCTGATGCAATACAGGAGAGGGAAAAGCAACCGAGAGGCTAAATAATACAATAGTACTCAATAATACAATCATGATACAGCCGACAAGCTTGTATAATAGCTGAATAATGAACAGGATCCCAGCTTTGTTGCTTTGGCCCGGTAGATCGAAAAAAGAGAGCGGTGACATTTGGGAAAGCGGCACACTAGTGCAACGTACAAACGCGTGGTCTCGAAATGTAAGAAATAAAATTAAACCATGATGCTCTGGAGGCAGCCGAGTGGTGCACATCGCAAGCCAGAATTTCCAGAGACCTCTGCTGGGGCACACCAATCACCTGACCTGACCCCCAGGAAAGTGACTTGCTAATGCCTCCTGCTCCTTTGATGCCCCACTCTGAAGCTACAAGCTCGTGTAATGTAAGCCGAGGGGAACTCTATCAGGAGAATGTTGGAGGGTGATGTTTATTGCATTTCAAGGGCAAATTTGGCCTGTGTTTACAATGCTGCCGGGGGCAGGGGGTGTGTCCATGCGCCGAGCATGGAAGGGGTCTATTACAGACATGTGGAGGACTGGCAAGGCGCAACCTGAATGCTTTCAAAGCTGCAGCAGGCACCATTATGTCTGGTTTATAAGCCATTATTTGCTTCCCGTCATGCAAAGGGCCCAGTAAAAGCGTCTAAGTAGCTGCGTTGATCTCGACTGTGTTTCTCTGCATCTGTTAAAGTGATACCAGCTGGGATGAGAAGTACAGCCAGCAAAACATTCCTATTTTTATTGTATTGTGTTGCGTTGTGTTGTAGCACGAAGTCCAGACAATAACATGAGGATACTTCGTGGTCTAAAGCCTTACTGCATATATTTATTTTTGGAGAGCTGCCTGCAACTGGCTTATTATCATGTTGGCATCACACCCCTTTCTGTACAAGGGGGAAAGACTGGTTGATTTCATTTTATCCTCACAACAATGCCGTGAGATAGGGTAGGGTGATAGAGAATAGAGATCCAGTGTGGCACAGTGGTCAGAGTGTTGGACTGGGACTCGTGAGATCCGGGTTCGAGTCCCCGCTCGGTCATGAAGCTCACTGGGTGACTTTGGCCCAGTCACTGACTCTCGGCCTAGCCTACCTCACAGGGTTGTTGTCAGGATAAAATGGGGAAGAAGAGGACCATGTAAGTCGCCTTGGGCTTCTTGCAAGAGGAAAAGAGGTGGGATATAAATGTAATAATAAATGAATAAAACAGAGAATGCCTGATCATCCCATGAAAATTGTGGCAGAGCAAGAATGTCGCTCACCAAGAAAAAAAATCGACTGACTGAATAATGGCAGTTATTATCTATTTTTTGTTTGTTTGTTTGTTTCACTGTTACACTTAAAGCCCACCCTCCCTGCAGGAGCCCGAGGTGGTTCACATGACCCCCCCTCCTCTCCCAACAACTCTGCAAGGTAGGTGAGTAAATAGCATTGTTACCCAACAAATGCACAAATCATTTGCACAAATATTTTGGCACAGTCAGGCATATATTCCACATTTTAACTAGCTCCTACTCTGCATTTTTATCCTCCCGACAGCCCTGGGCAAGTTCTTGGGCAAGTTTCTTTTTGCCTCACTGGCTTGGCTTCCGTGAGATGAGTGTCCTGTGACCAGCCATGCCTCCCCACGGGGTAGCCGTCTCATGAATGGAAGGCACACCCACCCGCCATCATTGCAGCCATTTTGTGAGAATGCCCATGATGTGCTCTCAAAATCCCAAATGTGCCCACTGACCCAAACAGGTTGGCAAACCCCTGTGCTAGAGTACAGAAAAAGCTAACCCTCAACTTCACCATCGGCGTTAACGTGATGGTTTGGCTCTCGGTTCTTTATGCACCGAAACTGAAGCACAAGGGCTGGCAAACACAGTCAGAAGTTAGAAAATAATTTTATCACCTGCTCCATTTCCATGTTCAGATTCTTTCCACTTGGCAATGAGCTTCTCTGGCCTTGTTTCCCCTCTCCAAACAGGAGGAGAAGCAACTGCTTTAAAACTCCCCACCAGATGGACACTATCTCCAAACGCAAGTTTGTTGGCAGCCCAAGCCATGGCAGCCCGTGACAGTTTTTGATGTAAAACTCTGGAGTATTCGAGGGTGCTTCATAAAAACTAGGGCCAGAAGTACTTTGGGCAAATGAGAGGCAATCAATCTCCCCACCCGCCTGGCCCCCTCCAAGGTTTGCTAAGTAGCCTCAGGAAGCATTCCAAGAGGTGGCTTTCACTCCGTCTTTGATCACCTCTATCACACAAAGCTAGCAGGTTCTGATGTTTTTGTAGGTCAAGCTTTACAAGGGGGCTGGGTGTGGGGGGAGAAATGACAAAAGGCCTGGAAAGAGCCTAACATCAAGGCTGGATTCACGGTAACACTGGTAAAAACATGTGCCCCCCCCCAAATACAGCAAGGGAGATCTACACACATAAAGAAGTCTTCCACATCCATGGCCAAAGCAGATTTTCATATGAAAGGGGCATGAGAAGGGGAAGCAGGGCCATTCCATCAGGCCCGCTGAAAGACTTATTCTTTTCCTCTTCCCTCCCCACAACTATTTCCTTGTGTGATGTGCCTTTTTAGATTGTAAGCTTTACAGGCAAGGACTGTCTCATATTACTAATTATATGTCAGCTGCTCTGGGAGCCTTTTGGGCTATGGAGCAGGAGAAAAAATATTATACATAGATAAATGTGTGGATGGTGTATCCTGCCTCTTCACATGCATCAGGGTGTGAACCTGAGGGGGGAATTAAAGGTCCAAGGAAAAAAATCACGAGAAAAAGAAAATAATAGATAAATGAACAATAAAGCATGTTCAAGGGTAAGGGATTTCTGGGTAGTACCATGGTCAACTGTCAGGTTAGTAAACCTTTTTGTATTGCTGGCTTTGGTTTTCCAAAGGAACAAAGAAATTAAAACTCAGAAACTATCTAACGTAGAGGGCTCTGTTACATATGTACAAAATAGAATCAAAGCAATCAGTCAGTATGAGAAAGAAAGACTGCCTCGGATAAAGTGGAAGAAATTCTGGCCATAGATGCAGCAGGAATCTACACCACCAGTTACGTGACAAACGGATGGACACAGAAAGACCTCAACGTAGATAAGGAATTAAGTGAATGCATTAGTTAAAACTAGGGTAGATCTATAACTGTATTAGTCAGAAAATCTTGAAATTTGATGGCGAATTTAGAACGCGTTTTCGCGGCGGGTTGTAAATAATATTCTTTTTAGTAGTATAATTTATTTATAATAAAAATCTATTCATAAAAAAATCTATTCCTAACCCTAACTTGAAATTTAACCCTCATTTTAATGATTGGGTTTAATCCCCATACATTCAGAGAGCATGCCCAAAGTCATCCCCAGTGTATTTTTCTGGACCACTAGCTTTTTCAGTGCAGTCTAAACAGGATATAGGCCCCGGGACATGCTCACGGTTCTAAGTTTTCCTAACCTTAACCCTAACTTGAAATTTAACCCTCATTTTAATGAATGGGTTTAATTCCCATACATTCAGAGAGTAGACCCAAAGTCATCGCTGAGTGTATTTTTCTGCACCACTAGCTTTGTCGGTCCAGTCTAAACAGGATCCAGACTCCGGGACATGCGCACAGACCCAAGTTTTCCTAACCCCAACCCTAACTTGAAATTTAACCCTCATTTTAATGAATGGGTTTAATCCCCATACATTCAGAGAGCATGCCCAAAGTCATTGCTGAGTGTATTTTTCTGCACCACTAGCTTTGTCGGTCCAGTCTAAACAGGATCCAGACTCTGGGACATGCGCACAGACCCAAGTTTTCCTAACCCCAACCCTAACTTGAAATTTAACCCTCATTTTAATGAATGGGTTTAATCCCCATACATTCAGAGAGCATGCCCAAAGTCATTGCTGAGTGTATTTTTCTGCACCACTAGCTTTGTCGGTCCAGTCTAAACAGGATCCAGACTCCGGGACATGCGCACAGACCCAAGTTTTCCTAACCCCAACCCTAACTTGAAATTTAACCCTCATTTTAATGAATGGGTTTAATCCCCATACATTCAGAGAGCATGCCCAAAGTCATTGCTGAGTGTATTTTTCTGCACCACTAGCTTTGTCAGTCCAGTCTAAATAGGATACAGGCCCCGGGACATGCACACGGACCCATGTTTTCCTAACCTGAACCTGAACCTTAACCCTAGTCCTAATGTATAGGTATAATACCCGTACTTTCAGACAGCATGCCCCAAGTAGCCTGCCTGAAAGACTAAGTCCCAACGTACTGAACAGCTGTATAGTCAGGGCTTTTTTTCTGGTGGAACTCACCGGAACTGAGTTCCAGCACCTTTTCTTCTATTAATTGCATTACAATTTAATCGCCATCTACTCCCGAGGAAATGTAATCCAAGAGTTTCGGTACCCTTTTCTCCAGAAAAAAAGCACTGTGTATAGTTAAACTATGGAACTCAATTCCATAAGATGTAGTGAAGGTCTCCAATTTGGACGGGTTTAAAGGGGGATTGGACCAATCCATGGAGGAGGAGAAGTCTATCAATCGCTACTAGTTCTGATTTTCTCTGTGCTCCCTCCAGTGTCAAAGGCAGTATGCCTATGTACACTCATTGCTGGGGAACATGGGCGGGAGGGTGTTGTTGCACTCGTGTCCTGTTTGTGGGTTTCCTGTGGGCAGCTGGTTGGCCACTATGAGAACAGAATGCTGGACGAGATGGACCCTGGGTCTGATCCAGCATGGTGCTTCCTATGTTCTTCTGACTGTCATGCTGGGCACTTGCACTTCAGAATTTAGGATGAAGCCAGTGACCTCTGCAAGTAGGACACATAAAGCGGAATGGCTGCATTCATGTCTTGCTGTGCTCTCTTTAGGTTGGGAGTAGCCCAGATAGGTGGTTCTCCCAGAAGCCTCTGCAAATGCCTGGCGCCAGTCAAGGGGCGAAGGAGGACTCAGGTTGCTGAGCAGGTGTGGCAAGAATGATCTTCCTATAGGCAGATGGGGTCCTAAGCCTGTGCTGCCCCCCCACACACACCCCCACCATCCCCGCCTCGCCACTATGTAATGCAGCTCTCTTGTGCATACCAAGGCCTTCTGAGTTAGCGTTGGTAGCCACATACGAGAGGACCTTTTCTGTCGCAGCCCCCCATCTATGGAAATCCCTTCCACAAGAACTTAGAGCAAGAGTGCTGAACTGCAGGCTGCAGACCTGGTCTGCCCTATCGGGTGTCCCAATCTGGTTTCCAGACTGAAAGAACTGGGCATGTTTAGCCTTCAGAAGAGGAGACTGAGGGGAGATATGATCGCACTCTTCCAGTATTTGAAGGGATGTCACACAGAGGAGGGCAAAGATCTCTTCTCGATCATCCCAGTTTGCAGGACACGGAATAATGGGCTCAAGTTACAGGAACCTAGATTCCACCTAAACATCAGGAAAAATTTCCTGACTGTCAGAGCAATAAGACAATGGAACCAACTACCTAGGGAGGTGGTGGGCTCTCCCACTCTGGAGGCATTCAAGGTGCAGCTGGACAGACATCTGTCAGAGATGCTTTGACCTAGATTCCTGCATTGAGCAGGGGGTTGGACTCGATGGCCTTGTAGGCCCCTTCCAACTCTACTTTTCTATGATTCTATGATTCCCTCAGCCAGGACCCCTTTCCCCTGACTGCCCATCATTTGGTGGTTTTCTGGCTTTCTTTGTGGTCCCCCCCCCCCAGTTCTAAAAGTTTGAAATGCCTCTCTCTCTCTCTCTCTCTCTCAAAATTCCAGATGTGCTCACGGGCCCCAGAAGGTGAGGGACCCCCACCCTAACCTCTCTCTTTTTTTCTAATTGTATGGCCAGAATTGGGTCACGCCTTAAAGCTTCCTCATAGGCTCTGTTCCAGTATTCCGTGGATAATTTCCTTTTTTCAAAAATCAAACCCTGGGCCACAGATTCGGGTGTGTCAGGGGGGCTGAGTCCGGGTGCGAGTGGCGATGATCGCAGCCTGGCATTGACAGACACTGTCGCTTGCAGCTTAAAGGAAGCCGGCAAAGAGGAGAAGGAAAACACCACCCCACAAATTACAGCATTGCATTTGTCTTTGCGCACTTAGGCATTTTAATTATCTCTCTCCCTCTTTCCTGTAAGTGATGCTAGACGCATGCAATTTCCATGGAATGGTAATGGGAGGAATTAACAAATTACCTCTGTGAATTTTTTGCTAATGAGCTGCTGGCCTGGAAGTCCTTCAGGAGACAGGAGCTTGTCTTGCCATGGCTTTGTTTATGGCTAGCCTCTTCCGCTGACCCCTTGCAAGCCAAGCAGCATTCCCCAAACAAGGCCATTAATTGACTGTTATTGCCTGCAGTCCCTTTTAGCTGTGTGTGTGTGTGTGTGTGTGTGTGTACATACAATCAGCAGTACTTTGCTGCACATTTCTAAACCATTTCTGGATGCCATCCCTTTAGCTTAGCAACTGGCATTCTCTGTTTCCGATAGATAGGCAGGGGAGACGGGTGACTCCAGTGTCAGTGGGGCTCCTTATCCATTGCAGCTTTTATTCTGAGCTTCATAGGAGCTATCCATGGTGCTCCGTGGTGGCGAACCTATTTCAGGGATGGAGTTTGGCACCATGGATGGGTCCCATCTAGCTCAAATTTACAGTATGCCTGTGTACACCAGTTGCTGGGGAACATGGGCGGGAGGGTGCTGTTGCACTTGTGTCCTGCTTGTGGGCTTCCCTTTGGGGCAGCTGGTTGGCCACTGTGTGAACAGAATGCTGGACGAGATGGACCCTGGGCCTGATCCAGCACGGCTCTTCTTATGTTCTTAGGAGTCACCAGCCTCCCGTGACATTTGGACCCCTCTGGTTTAGTTGGTTAAAGCTAAATTATGCTAGTATTTTTGTGTCTTTTATCCCCTTTAATCTTTGGCCCTACCCCCTTTGCTTTCAGCCAGGGGAGGTGGTGACTCCTGTGTCAGTGGGGCTCCTTATCCACTGCAGCTTTTATTCTGAGCTTTATGGATACCTGACCACCCTGGTTGCCAACTTGCCATCTGTTGCCAACCCAAAGGCCAGAGAGGGACATGGAGGGAGCAATTTACTCATTTTGGGGTGATAATGGAATCCCCTTCAACTGGGTGTTACCCCAAATTTTGCAGTCCTGTACTTCCAGAAATCGGAACTGGTTAGAATCTGGATCGAATCAAAAGGCATGTTTTGGGATTTTTCCAGGGCAACTTCAACTGCTAGTATTTTGAAATAACACTTGCTTTGTTTAATATTTCAAGAAATGAACTGGGGGTGAGTCCAGGGACTACCTCAAGAGGAAGGACTCTGCTTGCTGAAGGTTCCTCTGCATACTTTTGGGGGGTCCCTGTCTCCTAAACTACAGCTCACCCCATTCTGCAGGGGCTCCTGACTCTCTGTGTAGCATAAATCTGGATCAAAAACAAGGCAAGAAGAAAATTCTGCTTTTGTTCCAGAGCAATGACAGAATGGAACTCTTCCATCCCACTCATCTCTATCTGGGAGAACACTTTGGCCAAGGAACGTACTGGCAAGTTTCTTTGGAGTGGCTGGGGGTGGTGTCTTCGACCTGTGTCCCTCTGCTCATCCCAAAGTGAACATCTGAGAAAACTAGCCACTGACCAGGTCTTCTTAAGGATGGAACTACAGAGTTATGAGTGATGTATTGTTGCTGTCATTGAAAATTGCAATTCCTGCTGGTATCTATTCTCCGTCCAAGTGAGTACTATACTTGTTTCCTTGAAGGTGTTCTCATCAATATCCAAACTTAAAAAAAGAAAGAAACCAGCAACAACCAACTCCTCCTTTCCAAAAGAGCTGAAGGACAGCTGAAAACAATTAGGTACAACAAGAAAGAGCATTCGCGAACCGTCTCTGCTGCCCTAATCTTCTGCTTTGATAATATCAGGTCTACCATGTTTTCTTTTTATTTCATCTTTCTGCCTCACAAGGGATCTCTGTGCTGTATTCCAGTCGGTGCTGGAAATAGATCAGAGTAACTGTGAGACTTTCACTTTGCAAAAATAAAAAATAAAATAAATAAAAAATTATAGGGGAGCAGCTACTACTGTTCCATAGATTTCATAGATCATTTTATTTATTTATTTATTACATTTATTCCCCGCCTTTTTTCCTGCAAGGAACCCAAGGCGGCTTACATAGTCCTCCTCCTCCTCCTCTCCATTTTATCCTCACAACAACCCTGTGAGGTAGGTTAGGCTGAGAGTGAGTGACTGGCCCAAACAAAGTCACCCAGTGAGTTTCATGGCCAAGCGGGGAATAGAACCCAGATCTCCTGAGTCCCAGTCCAACACTCTAACCACTACGCCACACTGGGTCTCTTAGAGTTGGAAGGAGCCTACAAGGCCATCAAGTCCAACCCCCTGCTCAATGCAGGAAACTAGAGGAGGGGTCTCCCATCCAAGTAATAACCAGGCCTGACCCTGCTTAGCTTTCCACACTCAGACAAGCTGAGCCAGCGTGAGCCACAGGTCTTGACTCAGTGGCCCTTTGGTGCAACCTGAAAATGAGCAGAGGGTAATCCAATTTAGAATGACTTAGGAAAATGGCTGGAGTCCAGTGGTAGTGGTCCCAGGTTCAATGCTTGGCATATCCAGGCATATCTGGGTCATGAGAGGCCACAGCAGGGTCTGTGCTCTGAATATTTTTCAGATGGCCCTGAATCTTCAGGTCTCAACAGAACATTACACTTATGAGGTAGTCTCAGTCCTGTTTCAGATTGCATAGATTTGATTATTTTGCTGTAATTTTTTATTTTTATTGGGCGGGGGGAGATGTTGAGGAGCAGAGCCCCTGGCCCCACCCAGCAGAAGAAGGAACTGTCAGCCCTCTGCCATGCAGGAATTTTCAAAGAAACACGGGAGCTTTGATTTCGTACGGAGCACTAGGGGTTGCCCTAGCAGTAGTCGATCCAGCCGGCTTCCCATTTTAAGGAGGCCAGAGGGGCGCGACTGATGACTCAGGCAGGGAGGAAGGCCCTGGCACTGCCACATCCTTCCTCCTCCTCCTCGGGCTCCGAGATGATGCTCTAATCATGCCTATTGCGTGGCAGTGCAAGCTTTACTTGGCCAGAATAGAAATGGACATTAGGGCAATTAAGAGGCTATCCTAGGGGGAAATGATATGTTATTCATCACTAATCCCCCACCAATACTCAACAGCACTAAAATGGGCTGCATTTACAAGGAGGTGTCCCATTCTGTGGTCCCTTGAGGCTCACGGGGGAAGCTGGTAGCATCCAAATGCGGTTCGGGACAAGGCCAGGAGAAAATAGGTCCTTGATAGCTCCAAGTGGGCCTTGCTGGCCAGAACGCTCTCCGACTACAACAACTTTGCCACTGGCTGGGTGGCAAAGGGTCACAAGTGGGTTGTTGTTGAAACATGGGTTATCATGTTGTCTGAACCCAGCCGAGATAAAAAACCATGGTCAACAACCCAGCAACAACAAACCATGGGTTCTCTTCATGCGTTGTTTGTGGTTAGCAAGCCGTGGTTTGTTATCTCTGCTAGGTTCAGATAACACATTCCAACAGCAACCCATGGTTCAACCCACACGCAACCCATACTCACCCTTTGAGCGTGGGTTATAGTACTGTGTGAACCCAACCACAGCCTACCACCGTGCTTCCCCCCCTTTAGGCCTCAACTCGGCAACGCCGCTGAGCAAACACAAAAGCTTTGCAGGTATTTGGTTTTGAAGGGTCTCCAGGCCCATCCAGGCCCATCACTCCGCCAGCCCCACGATGTCGCTGCTGCCGTTTGCTTGCTCTCCTCCCATTCCCAACCTTGCCTTGTCCATCCTCACCTGCAGCGGAGGCCGGTGACCCCTATTATTCTGAGCTTTACAGGAGCCATACTTGGTGCTCCACGACGGTGAAACCTATTTTGGAGATGGAGTTCAGCACCATGGGCAGCTCCTATAACACTCCGAATAATACCTGCAACGGGTTAGGAGCCCCACCGAAATGGGAGTCACCAGCCGCCTCCCTCTGCTTACCTGTTATCAGTTGGTGCATCAAGCAGGCAGCTTTGAACAAACTAATAATTAAAATCATCCTCTGCTGTCAGCTCAGTGGTAACTTGATCCTCGCCTCCCTGCTTTTCTCTTTCGCTCCAGCTCCGATTGTGTTCTTCTTCCATTCCCAACAACCCACACAATTCTACAAATATGCTCATGGTATCCAAACAACAGAACAATGTTGCAGGCAGACAGGCAGAGAGGCATGGGGGAGGGCTCTTTGTTTACTGTTCCACTTCTGATTAATTAAAAAAGGAGTGAGGGGAGTTTTCATTACCATAGAGCTGGGATGTATTTGCAGACAAATTCACATCAATCTGTTTGTGTTGCACAGAGTATGTGAGCAGGACAAGTCCCTTCCTGAAAGTCCACAAGAGTTACGGGGGAGGGAGAACAGAAATTTGGGGGGGGTCAGTTTTTGTGAATTGTTACTAGGGATGGACAACTCTATCAGTTCTGCTTGCTCCCACATTTGAATTTATTTAATCTCAAGTTCTCAAGTGAAGAAAATTACAAATTTGGGTAAATTCTGTTCGAAAACAAACCAAAATGAAATTCTCACTGGCCAAATTCAGTAGGTGCAGCTATTCTCAGTGTGTTGCACCTGCCATGTGCCTGTGAAAGATGAGGGGCCTTTCAGAAAAAAGAGGTGGCAACCTTAATTCAGCACTAAAGTGGTTGAACAGTTTATGGATTATTTAGATCCATGCTAGTCAGGCTTCAGGCCTGGACATGGGACAGAAATGGCCTTGGTCGCCTTGGTGGATGATATGAGGAGGGCATTGGATAGGGGTGAATGCTCCTTCCTAGTCCTCCTCAATCTCTCAGTGGCTTTTGATACCATTGACCACGGTATCCTCCTGGACTGTCTGGAGGGGTTGGGCTTGGGAGGCACTGCATTGCAGTGGTTCCAGTCCTTCCTCTCTGGAAGGTACCAGAGGGTAGTTCTCGGGAGGAGGCTTCGGACCCTCGGCCGCTCACTTGTGGGGTGCCGCAGGGTTCCATCCTCTCCCCGATGTTATTTAACATCTACCTAAAGCCGCTGGGAGCTATCATCAGGAGGTTTGGGGTGCAGTGTCATAAGTATGCGGATGACACACAGCTCTACCTCTCCTTCAAGTCCTCACCAAGGTTGGCTGTTGAAACCCTGTCCAAGTGCCTGGAGGCAGTGGGTGGCTAGATGGGAAGGAACATGCTGAAACTGAACCCCGACAAGACCGAGGTACTTCTGGTGGGAGACAAGGGAAGGTTAGGGGATGTTGACCTGGTGCTGAATGGGGTACATCTACCCCTGAAGGACCAGGTCCGCAGCTTGGGGGTCATTCTAGACTCCCAGCTGTCCATGGAGGCTCAGGTGTCAGCTATGACCCAGGCGGCGCTGTATCAGCTCCATCTGATGCGGCAGTTGCGCCCCTACCTTCCTAATCATCTGCTCCCATCAGTGATTCATGCCTTGGTCTCCTCTCGCCTGGACTACTGTAATGCGCTCTATGTGGGGTTACCCTGGAAGATGGTTCAGAAGTTGCAGCTGGTACAGAATGCAGCAGCTCGCCTGGTTAAAGGCTGCCGCTGGTGTGATCACATCACTCCGGTGCTCAAAGAGTTGCACTGGCTACCAGTTGTTTGCCGAGCCGAATTCAAGGTGTTGGCGTTGACCTTTAAAACCCTGTACGGCTCCGGCAACATCAAGTAGGCTGCTCAACAAGATCCGTCACGGATGGCCTTCTCCCTGTCCCATCAGCCAGAGAAACCAGGCTGGTGGGGACTAGGAGGAGGGCCTTTTCTGTGGCAGCCCCCAATTTATGGAACTCTCTCCCCAGTGACCTCCGTCATGCCCCTTCCTTGATTAGCTTCCGCCGGGCATTAAAAACATGGCTTTTCAGGTGGGAATATGGGATGGGTTAGGATTTTTAATTGTGTTTTATACTGTGTGTGTGTGTGTGTGTGTGTGTGTGTGTCCCTGCATTTTATTGCATTGTACATCGCTCAGAGTGGCCGGATGTCTGGCCAGATGGGCGATTCATAAATATAATAAATAAATAAACACACAGGGATTTGAACCCAGACTTTTAAGAGCAGCGCTCTCCAAGCCTGGATGGATCAATCTGGCAGTTTCACTTTCTCATATAGTCCCCCCCCTTTAATCTCACATTGTTTTGTTCTGCTGATGGGGGGGGGATGCACATTTCCATACGTTCTTATCAGAAAACGAACTGAGTGAAATTCTCACCTATCCCTGGTTGTGAATGCTGCAGTTAGAACTTGGTTTTCAAAATAATGCACTGTACACACACAATCCTCCAGCATTCTGTTAGGAGTTGGTGTGTGTGTGTGTGTGTGTGTGTGTGTGTGTGTGAATGCTTCTGCTTGGGTAATCAAAACTGAGTTAGAGCTCCCAAGCCATGAGCAATCTATTATTAACTCTGGAATGTTCCAGATCTTAAATACAAACTCTGAACTGATTGAAGATTAAAGGTTGAGCGAAAGCTTCATCAGATTCTGGTTTCTTATTTGTGTGTGCATTACTCACTTTAGATATTTTCCCTGCAGCACCTTGATGTTCCACACTCTTGTCCTGTTGCTTCTCCCTTGGAAAAAAAGGGGGGGAAGCAGCAGCTAAAAAGCTACTCTGGTTAATAGGTGTAAATATTTTACCAGGAATTAATTAAAGATGAGGACCGTGTTGTGCCTGCTAAGAGGGGCATTTGGGGATATGAATTATTACACGGGTCTCTGCTGCAAAAAAAAGCTCTCCCTTCCACTCAAGACTCTTGCTGTTTTGAAGTCCCTGTAGCCATTCTGCAAGATGTCTCAGCCAGCATCCCTTTAAAAAGGAAAAAGAGAAAACATCTTGGAAACGACTCATACTGAAGATGGGCCTGTGTCCAGAAATCGCCATTGTTCTGCTGTTAGTCGGTGGGTGCTGAATAGCTGTCTTGAGGGTGTGCCTGGGGTAACCCCGACGCAGCTTTCTCCAAACAGCTTTCTTCTTCAGATGTATGCACACTTGGCGATGTACACACACTTTCATTCCGACTTCCCTGAGGGATTTCAAGGTGGCGAACAATAAACATAAGGAAGCATTAGTAAGATTAAACAACAGTATCATATTGAGATCAAGACCCAAGATTAGCAGAGCTTTTCTTAAAAGAGAACTATTTCTCTTCCCAGAGGAGCTGAAACAAGAAAGCGCTACAGTCCAAAGGCCTTCCTAACCAGGAAGGTCTTCATCACGCAGTTAAGGAGAAGGCAAGGTGGGCTTCTCTTGCAAGGGAGTTCCAAAGTCTCGTCACACCCCTTTTCTTACTGGTTTCCTCCTCTTTCTCTGTTTTGTAGTGAAACAGCATCATTTCATTATTTTAAAAGGAGGGTTAAGAGAGTAAATCAGTAATTAAAGATCACTTCCTACCCCTGCCTCCCCGCAGTGGGAAGAAAAACTGACTTTAGGGCAATGAAGAGAGGGCATTCAAGGGGGAACTGGTAGGCTAAGCATCTCTACTCCACCAACAACACTCACCGGCAATGAAATAGGCTGAGCCTACATGGAGGGGTCCCATTCTGCAGTCTCTTGAGGCTCACAGGGGAAGCTGGTAGCATCCAATGGCAGTCAGAACAAAGCAAGTAGAAAATGGGACCTCGGATAGCTCCCAGTGGGTCTTGCTGGCTGGAACTCTCTCCAACTGCAGCAACAGGAGGATGTTGTCTCAGCAGGGAGATAAAGCCAGCTGAAGCTTTATCTAGGATGACAATAAGACCTGTAGTGTGGTCAGCTCTGCCCATCCTGGAGGAGCTGACCAGACTGTTGCCTGATTTTGTAGCCTGAAGGCCTTCTCTGTTGTCCCAGGGTATCGGATCCCAAACTGCCTTTGCTCCTGCTTACCAGCTGCACAAGAAAGGAGACCAAAACCACAGACAGAAGGTGAGAAAGGAATACTAAACCAGAGTGAAAATAGATGCCATATTTAAAGAGAGGTCACCATTCCCATGTTACCTCCCTTCCGAGGTTTGCAATTTACATGCCAGTTATGCATTCTGCAGGGTGGCCATGTGTGAATTGCTAAGAAAAGGGGAAGGGAACGCATCACCCAAAAAGTGGGCTCCTATGTGCATAAGATCTGCATATGCTTATTTATATCGATAGGTGCAAATTTAGAAAGGATGATTAGAATTGAAATAGAAACATGGGCCATTCTCACTGCATTGGGGAAGACGGTAAGCAGGTGGGCTGCGTGCCTGCCTCTTCAGTCTGGTGTCCAGGAGCTGCTAACTGTGGATGGGCAAGAGTTCTGATGGTTCTTCATCTTTAAACCAGAATTAGACAGATCGGCACTTCAAATAGAGGATAGCCCACTCTAGCATTGTGTCAAGTCAAATGCCGGCTTTTCCATTCACCGTGTCCCTCTCCCCATATTTCACAAGACTATCTAATCATTCTTTTTTCCTCTTAAGAAGTGCTGCATGCATGTTTATCCAGTTAGGCATTAATTCTTCACTTTAAAAAGGAAAAAAAGTGTGCACCTTAGAAATGGTTGAAAATCTGCTTCGGAGAAAGCACAGGTGGCGATATCAGAGACTTCATGGGTACTAGCCAGTCAGTACTGCCATTAGTATCCAGAGCTTGTTGCCAAAGTGCAGAACTATTTTGGTTTTGCTGTTCTGGATCCAGGAGAGAGAGAGAGAAAGTGTGGGGGGGTACATTTTCACTAAAAACAGTGAGGGTACTTCTAAACCATTTCTCCCCCACCCCTACAATTGTTATGTTTATCTATTTATTTTTATTTGTTTTTTAAAAAATATTTATAATCCACATTTCCTACAAGGAGCCCAAGGCAGCATGCACATGATCCTCCCCCTCCTCTTTTTATCCGCACCATGACCCTGCGAGGTAGGATAGGTTGAGAGTCCATGACTGGCCCAAAGTCACCCAGTGGACTTCACAGCTGAGTGGGGACTAGAACCCGGGTCTCCCGAGTGCCAGTCCAACACTCTAACCACCACGCCGCACTGGCTGTCTCTTCTGTCTGTCTTTTTCATCATCAGTTCCCAGCAGTTTTGAATTAATCCAAAGAGAATTAATTGGGCATTTATTTTCCAAAGGGCCTGATGATTCTTGGGGGGGGGGGCAGGAGGGAAACTCTAAATTAATTGAAAATAAGGTAATTAAGTGTGACAGCAATGGAAAGTTCAGAAAGCAAAGGATTAAACAGAGGGAGGGAGAGATTTGATTTGATGATCCAGGAGGAAGGAAGGAGGCAATGTAAGAGAGTTCTCAATTCTGCTGAGATCAAACATTCCTTGTCAACAGTTAACAGCACCCCACTCTTGGGTACCATGGAAACCAACCTCCTGTTGTTTAAATTATACATGATATAAGGGAAATCCATGTTTCATAATAAGAAAGTAAGAAAGAAAAAGGGGAAAGAAAAAGGTTTACATTCCATTTAGGAATTCAAGAGGGGCTGTGCAGAAAGCAAACACCACCCTTGACGTGGGCCAATTTTATTTTATTTGTCATTTCCTGATAACTCAAAGTTATATGCTGCTTTCTACAGAGGTATCCAAGTGGTGGACGTGAAGCATAATGCTATCAAGGCAACAATAAAATACAACAATAAAACAGTGCAATAAGGGCACAATCCCATGCATGTTTAGACAGAAAAAAAGTCCTACAACTCCCAGCATGCCCCAGCCAGCCTGGATGGGAGTTTTATTTTTATTTATTTAGTATATTTACATCCCACCTTTTTTCCTGCAAGGAACTCAAGGCAGCTCATATAATCCTGCTCTTCCTCTCCATTTTATCCTTACAACAGCCCTGTGAGGTAGGTTATGCTGAGAGTCAGTGACTGGGCCAAAGTCACCCAGTGAGCTTCATGGCCGAGTCAGGACTAGAACCCGGATCTCCCAAGTCCCAGTCCAATACTCTAACCACTAGGCTACACCGGAGTTGTAGGATGTTTTTTTCTGTCTAAACATGCACAGGACTGCACCTTTAAAAGCTTACTTTTAAAAATAATAAAGTATTTCAGTTAAATAATATCTTTCAGTTTATCCCACAGACCATGAATGAAACATCCTTGTTTCTCTCACTCCACCCCTTTGAAAATTGTTTATAAAACACATTTTGCTGAAGACAATTTGAGGGAGTGATAGAAGTCTTGCTATTGACCATTTTGGCTATAATATACTTATTTTAAGGTGCAGTCCTCCTATGCATGTTTTGACAGGAAAGAAAAAAACACAACTCCCAGCATTCTCCAGCCAGCATGGCTGGAGAATGCTGGGAGTTGTTGGACTTTCTCCTGCCTGAACATTCATAGGACTGTGCCTTTACAAAGTTAACTCTCCTGTGTGCTACAGAATGTAGCTGGTTGGGTCACACTTCAGGGAACGCCTGTGTGAAGGGACAGGTCTTGAGAAGGCGCCTAAATGTCAGAACTGTCTTATGTCTGGAGGGGAGGACACAGGTCAGGGTTGTTGGACCTCTTTGAGACGGAGCTCCAAATTCAATTTGGGAGAAGCTCTCGGGGGCTCCATCCCAGTGGTGGGTGGGGCCAAAGTGAAAAGGGGTGGAGCCAAAATTACAAAAGAAAAATGGGACCCACCAGTATATTGTAGCTTAAAGGTGCAACCTTATGCAAGTTTAGATGGGGGGGGGAGCCCACAACTTGCAGCATGCTGGGAGTTGTAGGCCTTTTTTTCTGTCTAAACTTTTGCTTATTTATTTATTATATTTATACCCCGCCTTTTTTCCTGCAAGGAACCCAAGGCGGCTTACATAATCCTCCTCCTCTCCATTTTATCCCCACAACAACCCTGTGAGGTGGGTTAGGCTGAGAGTCAGTGACTGGCCCAAAGTCACCCAGTGAGTTTGCATAGGATTGTGCCCTAAAGCTCTTACTGCTAGTAACAGGGGAGGCCGGTGACTCCTATTTTGGTGGGGCTCCTTTTCCATTGCAGGTTTTGCAGGTTTTATTCGAAGCTTCATAGGAGCTACCCATGGTGCCAAACTCCATTCCAGGAATAGGTTCACCGCGATGGGGCACCGTGGACAGCTCCTACGAAGCTCCAAATAAAAGCTGCAAAACCTGCGATGGAAAAGGAGCCCCACCGAAACAGGAGGTCATCACCAGCGTCCCCTGGCTAGTAATTAACCCTTTAGGAGACTCTGGATACAGAGACACAGTGCAATTCCACTGAGCCCACCATTTCAACACCGACAGACACCTATTTCATAGCAGTCCCAGCTGCCTGTAAGAAAGTGTGCCAATTAAAAAAGTTGGCGAGGGGAAAGCACCTCGGCAGGTGCCAATCAATTCATCTCTTCGCACAGGTGTTCCCTGACGTGTCACCCAGACACGGATGGACCGTAGCACGCAGGAGAGTGTGTGGTTCTACTTCTGAATAATTGTATTGCATTGCTTTTATTGTCATATTTGCTGTTGTTTGTTATGCCATTGTATTTTATGTTCACTGCTTTGATACTTTTGTGGAAATAATAAGAGGAGGAGGAGTGCCTGGAGGTACCTTGGGGCCCGTGGACACCCTGTTGCCTACTACTGCTGCCTTCCACAGCCCATAAGCTGCTTCTTTTTATCACACATTTCCCTTGTTTTCCATTTTCAACCATCTACGCAAACTGCCGTGCTCCTGTAACGGAAGGAGGATGCACGTGAAGCGCCATGTTATAATCCGAAAGGATTTTGCTTATTCGTCCTCTGATTGCCACCCTCTCCCCCGTCCCTTGGGAAACATCACATCCACTGGCTTCATTAGGTATTATTTACTCGTGTATTATTTATGCTGGGTTGTACCAAAGGAGCGTAGAAGGAAAGGGGAAGAGTAGACAGACAGACAGACAGACAGACAGAGAGGAGGAGGAAAGGGACAGGGCAGGAAGGAGGGAGGGAGGGAGAAAGAGGGGGGAGGACTAGAGTAAAGAAGAGAGGGGGGAGAAGGAGGGAGGGAGGGAGAGAGAGAGGGAAGGAGAAAGAGAGAAAGAAGGAGGGAGGGAGAAAGAGAGAGGGGGGAGAGAGTTCCTCCTATCTTTTCATTTTGCCCCCACACGGGCGCCATTTCTTCACCCTTCCACTTACTTCCTGTGAAGAAACAATAAATTATTCACTGTTCAAGTTGACAGGACTCGGCTGGCAGTGCCCTGGAAATCAAATCAGCATTATTGCCAGCCCACAAGAAAGGAGCAGCGTGCAGGAGAGGAGAGAGAGGGTGGGATCGGGATCTGTGATCATCACACCAGGACCTTCGGGGTCGCAAACAGGGAAGGGGCTGCGGGCAGGGCCCAAGCAGGGTCTAGTTATTTCTCCATCAGACTCTTCTGCAACACAGCTGTTGCAGAAGAGGGGGGAAATCCTGTGCTTCGGGCAAGCTTTCTTTATTAAAACACGGGACTTGCGCATGCCGAGCCCCCACCGCTGCGCAACCAAGGACTGTACAAAAGGTGGATATAAAATGGAAGAGGAGCCTCTGTCTCCATCTGCTGATTAATTACAACCTGTTTGTAAGTCACGGCCACATGTCCGCCGGTCTCCTTGCAAGCAAGGGGTTAGATGCCTTATTCAGATCTCATATTTCATGTGCCATCACACTTCAGGAGATGGAGTATTTTGGAAAAGGGGCCACACGATCACCGTCTACGTAAGTCCACTGCTTTGTGGCCTGGCCAGGCGCGTGGCCCAGGGGAAGCGGCCCGCACCGCTGCTGTAGCTGTCTGCTCCCAATTGCATTGAGCAAGGCAGGATTCAGGGCCAGGGCCACATCAGGACCTTGGAGAGCGCACTGCAGGAAGTGCTGGGTGGAATATTCTCCCCTAAGGAGTTGTAGGCCAAAGACATCTGGGGACCCAAGGTTGGAGGACATTGGACTAGGGTGTGTGGAGGTGACATTGTCCATCGCCTCGTGGCCTTTAAGTGAGATTGATCAAGAAAACTGGTTCACTGTGGCATTCACATCCGAAGAGGGACAGGTTTGCAGAAGGGATACACTTGCTGGGTTCAGGCAACACGATAACCCACACGCAAGGGTTGAGTGTGGGTTGACATTGAACCGTGGCTGGTTGTTGAACCATGGGCTATCGTGTCTTCTGAACCCAGCTGTGATAACAAGCCATGGCTTATTCACCACGAACAACCCATGAAGAGAACGCATGGTTTGTTGTTGGACTGTGAACGGTGGTTGTTCACCATGGTTTGTTATCTCTGCTGGGTTCAGACAACGTGATAACCCCACGTTCCAACAACAGCCCACACTCAACCCATACTCAACCCCTGAGTGCGGGTTATCAATATTTATACATAAACCACTTAAGAGATTTTCTAACTATCTAGTGGTATAGAAATAGTACAAATGCCTCTCCTGAAGCTTAGTGACTGACAGTAAGAGCTTTAGACTTAAAATAGGCTGGTATTTTTTGCCTTTGCACCAAATGCGGGAAACCACCAAATGAACGGTGGTTGGGAGAAAGGGGTGGGGCCAGGTGAAGGGGAGGGGCCCTCTGGGGACCTCAGGCATGCCAGATTTGGCCCCCCAGGCCTGAGCTTCTGCACCCCTGCTGTAAGGGACCTGTAAGGGAAAGAATTCTGCTTGAAACTGCCAGATGGACCAAGGGCCTGACTCGGGAGAAAGCAGCTTCCTGGGTTCATTAGGAGCACCCGTAGTTGAGTGGTGGAGCCCCCGCTTTGCATGCAGAAGGTCTCCAGTTCGATCCCTAGGTAGGGCTGGGAAAGTGCCTCGCCTGAAACCCCGGAGAGCCGTTGCTGCCGGTCATTGTCGACAACACTGGGCTAGATGGACCGAAGCTCTGAGACTCAGTAAAAGGCAGTTTTCCTATCTAGCCTGAGAACAAATTGTTCTGGACTCTTCAAGTTCTACCCTTTGAAAATAAATAAATAAATAGAACCATACAGAGAAACAGCACCATATATTTGAACCATAAAACATTGCAAGACACAGGGGCCCCAGTGCCACGGAATAATAGCAGTCATAATGAACTCTGCACATAAAAATATTTGTTGTACCTTGGCTGCATCAGGAGAATGTTTAAAAAGGAGTGAGTTTTATGGCTCTTGTGACCTGTGGAGAGAAGGGCATTTCAGGGGCAGGGTGGCGGGAGAGCGTGTGTGACACCGCAATCTATAAGCAGCGTGTTTTAATTTGGAGTCCCTCCGATCTCCAAAGCATCTTAACCTTTTACGGCCTTTGTTCTTCTGGGCCTTTGCGGGAGCTTAATAAAAACGGTTGTAATACATTCAGGGAGGCTGCGCATGGGACACGTGGTACATAAATGCTACAGGAAAGCGCACGAACCGGCAGGGCGGTCTCCTTTGCAGAGGATAGGCCTCTATTTTGGAGGGGCCCCGAGGACAGTCCTCTATTCGAGCATGTCCTCTTCTGGATGGGTTGACCGATCCACATCTGGTTCAAAGAAGGGGCAGCATCGTGATGGGCCGTGGAACTGCCCGTCCGGCCGCAGGTAGCACCTGGACAGTGGGCCGAGTGAGCACGCTGCTCACCGAGCTAGTCTTCTCCGTGGTGGTAGTGGTGAGATCATGTCTTGCATTCCTATTTAAACTATACTTATTTCTACATTAGCACCTCTCTGCACAAATTTGCGTATGCGGATGTGATGCAAATCGGTGCCATCTTTTGCCCTCTTTTTTTTTTTTAGCGATGTGTTAAGTGGCCACCCTGGTCTTGCTCAAAGGATCTGAACGCAGCTTTTGTTGTTGTTCCAGGAAAGAAAAGAAGAGAAGGAAAGGAAAGGAAAGGAAGGAAATGTATTGTAACAGTGCTTGCTCATGCATACGCTAAAGGCAGAAAGGAATCCCTGGAGAAGGCCAAAGTCGGGAGAGTTTAAGACCTGCTACAGCGCTGGTTTAAAAGCTGATTGGTTGTGAAGCTGGAAGACACAGTGAGGCTCCGATGGGCGATTAATGCTTGGATTTGATATAGTAAGCAGAAGGAGCTGCCCTCAAGAAATTGTTCCTCACATTTAAAGCAGGGGTGCAGAATCAGGCCCATGTGGGGTCCCAATCTGGCCTCCCAGGGTGGCGCCACAGACGGCCATGCCCCATCCGACTGCCTCCACCCCCTTCCCCCCAACTGGCGGTCTTGGGGGGGGCTCCCAGCTTTGGCACAGGTTTGATTTTGTTTTTCAAAGCATGTTCATGCGTCTCACTCAGACTAGATCCTGGAGTTGAGGCTCGCAGCAGCAGTGTCATTCGGGCTGTGTATCCACTCCAGACTTTACTCGGAACCTTTAAGGAACTATCCGTAGTGCTGAACCTTCAAAGTTCCTTTACAGCTCAGACTAAAATCTGGAGAGGATACACAGCCCTGTGGACATTGGAGCCCCCAGCCCTCCACTGGGCTCTCCTATAGGTTCTCCTTAGTGTATCAAATCCAAGCATTATCAACCTTCAGAGCCTCGGGGCATCTTCCAGCTTCATAACTGCTCAGCTTCTGAACCAGTGCTGCTGTCAGCTCTGTCCAGGTCCTGGGCTGGAACGCCAGGGCCAGGGGATGATGGAGGCGGGAGCAGGCCAGGAGCAAGCAGAACCCAGAAGACAGGCTGAGGTGGAAGCACGTGTCATGGAGGTGGGAGGCAAGTCTGGCTCACGCTGGCTCAGCTTGTCTGAGCGTGGAGAGCTAAGCAGGGTCAGGCCCGGTTATTACTTGGATGGCAGGGAGACCCCTCCTCTAGTTTCCTGCACTGAGCAGGCGGTTGGACTCGATGGCCTTGTAGGCTCCAACTCTATGATCCTATGAAATCCTATAAAAGTCCAGGGAGCAGGCAAGTCCAGGCAGGGGTCAGAGGTGAAAAGCAGGTTCAAGAGCAACAGAGTCCAGACAAGAACCAGAGGCAAGAGGCAGATCCAAGAGTAACAGGGTTTAGGCACGTACCAGGCAAAGCAGGGCCAGAGGCAGAAGCGCAGGTCGAGAGCAGTCACGGGTCAAACACCAGGCAAGGCGAGGATCAAGGTTGGTTGCTGGAAGCTTTCGACAAAAGTGCCTCATGATATCCTGATTAGCAAGCTAGCTAAAAGTGGGCTAGATGGAACAACTATCAGGTGGATCCAAAATTGGCTACAGAATCAGACTCAAAGAGTGCTTATCAATGGTTCCTTCTCAAACTGGGGAGAGGTAACGAGCGGGGTACCACAGGGCTCGGTCCTGGGCCCAGTGCTCTTCAACATTTTTATTAATGACTTGGATGAGGAGGTGCAGGGAATGCTTATCAAATTTGCAGATGACACAAAGTTGGGTGGAACAGCTAATACTCTGGAAGACAGAAACAAAATTTAAAGTGACCTCGATAGGCTGGAGCGCTGGGCCGTAAACAACAGAATGAGATTTAATAGGGATAAATGCCAAGTGCTGCACCTAGGGAGAGGAAACCAAATGCAGAGTTACAGAATGGGGGACACTTGGCTCAACAATACTACAAGTGAGAAGGATCTTGGAATTGTGGTAGATCATAAACTGAATATGAGCCAGCAATGCAATGTGGCTGCAAAGAAGGCAAATGCTATTTTGGGCTGCATTAATAGAAGTATAACTTCCAAATCGCGGGAAGTGATAATTCCCCTTTACTCGGCACTGGTTAGGCCTCATCTTGAGTACTGCGTCCAGTTCTGGGCACCACACTTTAAGAAGGACATAGACAAACTGGAGAGGGTTCAGAGGAGGGCAACAAGGATGATAAAGGGACTGGAAACAAGGCCCGATGAGGAGAGACTGAAAGAACTGAGAGAGACTGAAAGTTATGGCCTGTGGCTCATGCTGGCTCAGCTTGTCTGAGCGTGGAAAGCTAAGCAGGGTCAGGCCTGGTTATTACTTGGATGGGAGACCCCTCCTCTAGTTTCCTGCATTGAGCAGGGGGTTGGACTCGATAGCCTTGTAGGCTCCTTCCAACTCTATGATCTATGAAATCTATGAAACTGGGCATGTTTAGCCTTCAGAAGAGGAGACTGAGGGGAGATATGATCGCACTCTTCCAGTATTTAAAGGGATGTCACACAGAGGAGGGCCAGGATCTCTTCTCGATCATCCCAGTTTGCAGGACACGGAATAATGGGCTCAAGTTACAGGAACCTAGATTCCACCTAAACATCAGGAAAAATTTCCTGACTGTCAGAGCAATAAGACAATGGAATCAACTACCTAGGGAGGTGGTGGGCTCTCCCACTCTGGAGGCATTCAAGGTGCAGCTGGACAGACATCTGTCAGAGATGCTTTGACCTAGATTCCTGCAGTGAGCAGGGGGTTGGACTCGATGGCCTTGTAGGCCCCTTCCAACTCTACTTTTCTATGATTCTATGAACACAGTAGCCGGTGTTGCTGTGGGGCAGAGGAAGTCCTTATATAGAGCCTCCCACTGCTCCCAGCTGGTGTGCGTTAATGCACCTGGGAGTGCTTACCGGTCAGGGATTGCACCCTGTGAAGAGGTACTGCGGATCAAGCTGTTGTTCCCAAGGTAGCCACCAGATGGAGCTGCAGAGAAGAGCCTGTCCGCTGTAGCTGGTTTTAAAATGCAAGGTGCTGCTTTGACCTAGAAAGCCTTACATGGCTCCGGACCACGATACCTGACAGGGCGCCTCTCCCGGCATGAACCTACCTGTGCACTAGGTTCGTCATCTAAGGCCCTCCTCCAGGTGCTTCCTTTGAGGGAGGCTCAGAAGGTGGCAACACGGGAGAGAGCCTTCTCTGTGGTGGCCCCCCAATTCTGGAATAAGCTCCCCAGCGAGGCCCACCTGGCACCAACACTGGTATCTTTTTGGCACCAGGTTAAGACCTTCTTCTCCTCTCAGGCATTTGGCAGCAGATGATGAGGCTTTAATCAGGTCCTGGATTCTTATTATTATTGATGGTTTAAAACTGCTTTTAGATATATGTGTGTGTGTCCCTGTGTGTTGTATGTTCATATGTTTGTATGTATATGGGTTTTTATAATGTATTTTTAAGGTTTTAATCTTTGTAAGCCACCCAGAGAGCTTCGGCTCTTGGATAGCATAGAAAATGAAATGGAAAATGAAATTAAATGGTCACGAGCCACGTGTCAGCCGGAATTGTGCCACCAGCCCTGCCCTGGCACAAAGGGGGATGCAGGGGGATGCCCAGTCCTGAAGGCCTGGATTTGACCCTCAGAATGGCCTTTGCACTTGGTTGGAACTGAAAGACTCGTCTTGCGGACCTCCACCTTTGGGGTCTCCTCACCGCCACCTGACCTGGACTTAACCCACCCTGTCCCTGTCAGTCTAGGACAGTCTTCTCCCATGACTGGCTGCAGGATGCTGGGACTTGTAGTCCAATGCATTGGGACGGCATCCGGTTGGGGGAGGGCTGGTCTAGGAGCTTTCCCGGCAATGATTAAACCTGAGCTGCACCTAAGATTCAGTTCAAAACTACTTTATTATCTCTGCATATATTTTGGAGGGCTGGCAGAGAACAGTTTGTTCTGTTTGAAAGTTCTTTGATAGGCTGGGGCAGTCCATGTCTGGTTTAAAGACGAAGTACCCTAAGGTACTTGAAGAAGACTTGAGGTTGCCCTTCAGCACCTCGCACCTGGACAGCGACTGACCAGCCACACAGGACACCCGGTCAATTACGATTCTGTTTTCCCAATTTGCACCCATCTGTAGAAATTGGCACATGCACATTTTATGCCAGTGTGTGGTCTCTCTTGTCCTCTTCTTGGGGTGATTTGGGTCCTCTTTTTTGGCAGAGGTGGTGTTTGAGGGTGGCTCACTAGGGCTGGAGCCCTGAATCTTTCATTTGGAGCCCCGGATCTCTGGGAAGTCATCTGCCCCACCACCCTGCTGTCCAGGGGCGCTCACTGAAAGAAAGGTCCAGGGGCCCTGGTGATCTCTGTGGCATCTGATCTGCCTGGATTAGCCGGCTTTTGGCCCACAGGTGCTTCCCCTCCTGCTGCCCCCCCCTTGAATCCTTCTGCCTGAGGTTTTTTCCTGAAATCCAATGCCCTCCTCCTCCCCCCTGTCCATACATCCCTTTTTACAAATAGGGGTGTCCTTAGGAGACAGGGCCCTTTAAAGACACATACAGAGAGAGAGACTTTAGAGCATCTGTAAATTAGCATATGTAGATTTGTGCTTGTTGTTGTTGTTGTTGTCCTGAAGACCTGAGCCCCAGATCTTTACAGTACCGACTACCCACACACACACACACTTTTCCTCTTTGGGGGGTGATTCGGGTCTTCTTTTTGAGCAATGTGTAACAACAACCCTCCTTGTGGGAGAAGACGGAGGTAAAACAGGAGTGGAGCAGTTCTGCCTTCTCTCCATCGCCTCGTAACAATTCACCCTCTTCCCTGAGCAGGCCCCCTACCCTCTTCCTTGCTCCTTCTTCTTCGTACTCCTAACATAAGCAAAGAGCCCTTTTTGTTGTTTTTCGCATCCCTCGCTCATTATTATGAGTCTTAGCTCCCGATACCATCCTTACAGGTCTGGGCCCCTGTCTTGTACCCCCCCACACACACCTTGGTTGTAGGTCCCTCCTTCCATCCCCTATACATGCCCCCCCTTTCAAGTCTCAGCTCATCAGAGATTTTCTTCCCTGTTCAGCCATGCTGGCTTCTTTAGATGCCTCCCGTTTTTCCCCCCTTTTCATGGGAACGTTTTGCGATTGCACCTGGCACATTTCAGTTTTCAGGATCTCCCTTCCCTCTTGAACTCCTTTTCTTTTCCTTTTTTTGAGAGATGATGTTTTCGGCGTCCTCCACTTGCAAAAGTAACACCGACTCCACCTCTTATGCCGGGTTAGCATTTCTCCTGGATGAGGGGGTTAAGGTAGAAACTTACAGGATCTCAACCAAGAAAAAATGTTCCCGACTGTATGTGCGGCAACCTGCGCGTTAATGCACCACATTTGTCTGGGTTGCAAGCCAGTTCCAGCTTCTGCTGCTTCTTTTCATCTTCTTTCATTGTCATTCTCAACAAGTTTCCAAACAATTTGTGATATTAAAGTGGGGTTGCGGGTGGGGTTGGGCAAGGGAGGAAACTGGGCAGCTTTTGAAATCCATTCTAAATCTCTTTTATCACTTGTGTTGCAGCTATTTTTAAGCGACTGTCAAGACCAAAATTGTATATTCAAAATGGGGTGGGGGGGGGAGAGAAAAACATTAACATTGTGAGCCGGGAGGCATAAATATGCAGAGTGGTGAAGATAGAATTTCTCAGAACGCAGCTGACGACTTCCTGGTCCAGACTGAAAAACTACTTCACAGACATCCAACAGTTTTTAATTTTGCACGGGGATTCAGCCTCCCTGTTTCCGATAAAGTAAGATTCATCTGTAGGACTGCACCCATATCCAGCTTAACGCCTTATCTCAGTTACTTAAGGCACAATCCTATGCATGTTTAGACAGGGGGGGGAAAGTCCTACAACTCCCAGAATCCCCCAGTCAGCACCTGGGAGTTGTAGGTAGGGATGTGGAAATCAGCAAATCTCAAACATGCCTAAGCTGCTCTCCAAATTCCATCTTGAAGCCCGTTCCAGTTTGAGTCCGCAACATTGCAATCTCAGAAATGTACAGACTTCGACCACAGTCTGCTTTTCTGAGTCTGTGTTCAGTCCAGAAGATGCAAACTGGGCAAATCCTGATTAAAAATGAATTGAAATGAATTTCTCATACATCCCTAGAAACATGCTGCATAGGATTTTCCCCTTAGCTTCTGTTTCCTTACCCCAGGAGATAGATAGATAGATAGATAGATAGATAGATAGATAGATGAGTGAGTGTGTGTGTGTGTGTGCATGCGTCCTGCCTTTTCCTCAAGCCCAAGGCAGTGTACATAATTAATCTTCCTCCTGCCCCTCCCCATTTTATCCTCACAACAACCCTGTGAGGTGGGCGAGGCTGAAAGTCAGTGACTGGCCCAAAGCCCCCCAGTGAGCTCCATGGGCAAGTGGGGATTTGAACCTGAATCTCCACATCCAGCACTCTAAGCACTGCAGCCCACTGACTCTCTTCCAGCCCGAGGGCCGCATTCCATTTCAGAGAAGCTCTCAGGGGCCGCATTCCACTGGTGGGCGGGGGCCAAAGTCAAGGGGGAGGGGCAAGAGAGGAAAGGGGTGGGGCTAAAAGAGCAAAGATCCCAGCATGTTTTCGCTTAAAGTTCTTTCTGTCAGTAGCGAGGATTTTGCCAGCCGCTCCACAACACCCCTGCCCTACAGCCCCTCATAAAGCACAGCTCTGAGTATCTTATTTACAACTCTGAAGGGGATTCAGCTGGCACTCTCAGCTGAGCAGCTGACACCCTGCAGTCCTACTGCAGTCCCTTCCAGAGGTGGCGTTAGGGGGCGGCCCACTAGGGCTGGGCCGCCGAATCCTTCATTTGGAGCCCCAAGTCTCTGGGAGGCCCTCTGCCCCAGTCAGTCAGTCAGGCGATCACTCGTGACCGAGTAAGATTGTCTTCCAGGATAAAAAAAAAAAAAAAGAAAGAAAATTTACAAAAAGGAGATTTTAAAAGGAGGAAAATTCTAAAGAAAATTGTGTAGACTCTAGCGATGGGTCCGTAAGTGACTGTGGAGGCCAATTCTAGATCCACACAGCTTCCCACAGTGAGGACACAGGTTACCAGATGGAAGATCTGCACCTAGGGAGAGGAAACCAAATGCAGAGTTACAGAATGGGGGACACTTGGCTCAACAATACTACAAGTGAGAAGGATCTTGGAATTGTGGTAGATCACAAACTGAATATGAGCCAGCAATGCGATGTGGCTGCAAAGAAGGCAAATGCAATTTTGGGCTGTATTAATAGAAGTATAGCTTCCAAATCGCGGGAAGTGATAATTCCCCTTTACTCGGCACTGGTTAGGCCTCATCTTGAGTACTGCGTCCAGTTCTGGGCACCTCACTTTAAGAAGGACATAGACAAACTGGAGAGGGTTCAGAGGAGGGCAACAAGGATGATAAAGGGACTGGAAACAAGGCCCTATGAGGAGAGACTGAAAGAACTGGGCATGTTTAGCCTTCAGAAGAGGAGACTGAGGGGAGATATGATCGCACTCTTCCAGTATTTGAAGGGATGTCACACAGAGGAGGGCAAAGATCTCTTCTCGGTCATCCCAGTTTGCAGGACACGGAATAATGGGCTCAAGTTACAGGAACCTAGATTCCACCTAAACATCAGGAAAAATTTCCTGACTGTCAGAGCAATAAGACAATGGAATCAACTACCTAGGGAGGTCGTGGGCTCTCCCACTCTGGAGGCATTCAAGGTGCAGCTGGACAGACATCTGTCAGAGATGCTTTGACCTAGATTCCTGCATTGAGCAGGGGGTTGGACTCGATGGCCTTGTAGGCCCCTTCCAACTCTACTTTTCTATGATTCTATGATTCTATGAAGATGGTCCTGTAAAGGATTCGTTTGACGTGCTTTTCGCTTAGCACGTTTCTCCCTTTCACCTTGCACTCGGGCTTCTTCAAAGTCCATAGAACCTTTGTGAAAGGCTAACCTCCATTTAGATCGTTCATGGGCCAGGGGTTCCCAGTTTTTGATGTTGATATTGCATTTTTTTTAGATTAGCCTTAAGAACATCTTTAAACCTTTTATATACTGACCACCGATATTCCGCTTTCCATCCTTGAGTTGGGAATAAAGTAACTGCTTTCATAGATTTCATAGATCATAGAGTTGGAAGGAGCCTACAAGGCTATCAAGTCCAACCCCCTGCTCAATGCAGGAAACTAGAGGAGGGGTCTCCCATCCAAGTAACAACCAGGCTTGACCCTGCATAGCTTTCCACGCTCAGACAAGCTGAGCCAGCGTAAGCCACAGGCTTTGGGAGACAGCAGTCAGACATTCGAACAACATGACCGGTCCATTGAAGTTGGCGTTGAAGGATCATTTTTTCAATGCTAGTAGTCTTTGCTTCTTCCAGTACCACTGACATTTGTTCATCTAACTTCCCAAGTACCGTAATTCGCAGGATTTTCCGGAGGCAACATTGATGAAATCTTTCAAGGAGTTGGAGGTGACGTTTATAGATAGTCCATATTTCGCAGGCATACAATAAAGTTGGTAATACAATGGCTTCATAAACCAGCGTTTTGGTCTCCTTACAGATATCCCGATCCTCGAACACTCTACGCTTCATTCGAGAAAACGCGGCACTTGCGGAGCTCAGACGATGCTGGATTTCAGTGTCAATGCTAGCTGTAACAGAAAGATAGCTGCCAAGATAGAGAAAATGATCGACATTTTCCAGTATTGTCCCGCCAAGCTGGATAGATGGCATCACCAAAGGGTTAGCTTGCACTTGCTGATGAAGCACATTGGTTTTTTTGATGTTAAGTGAGAGACCAAGTTTTCCGTATGTTTCTGCAAAAGCATTTAGGATAGTTTGGAGATCATCCTCTGAATGTGCGGAGACCACATTATCATCAGCATACTGAAGTTCCACAACAGAGGTTGTAATTACCCTACTTTTTGCTTTCAGCCTGCTGAGATTAAAAAGCTTTCCATCTGTTCGATATATAATTCCCACACCAGTGGGAAGTTTCCCCTCGACAAGATGTAAAATCATGGCGATGAAAATAGCAAATAACGTTGGGGCAATAACACATCCCTGTTTAACACCTGATCCCACTTTAAATGGAGCACCATGAGAGCCGTTGTTGTTCAAGACCGTAGACGTCATGTTGTCATGGAGCAGTCACAAGATATTCACAAATTTATTGGGGCATCCAATTTTCATAAGGATAGCCCAAAGAGCTGTTAGGTCTACAGTATCAAAGGCCTTAGCAAGATCAATAAATGCCATATAAAGGAGTTGATTTTGCTCCCGGCATTTTTCTTGGAGCTGACGTGCAGTAAAAATCATGTCTACTGTCCCTCTAGAGGGGCGGAAACCATATTGAGTTTCAGGGAGGATCTCTTCTGAAATAGATAGAAGACGGTTTGCGAGAATCCTGGCAAATATTTAACCTGCGGTAGCTAAGAAAGAAATGCCCCGATAGTTTCCACAGTCTGTTCTATCACCCTTCTTAAAGAGGGTGATAATTATGGCATCCCTGAAGTCTTCTGGGATCTCTTCTCTTATCCAGATTTTTTTGATGAGTTTATGAAGATGTTGTACAAGTTCGGGGGGCCCTAAAGATTTCAGCAGGAATCCCATCTGGTCCACTAGCTTTGTTATTCTTCATTTGATTAATGGCTTTTTTTACTTCATCCAAAGTGGGGAATATTGCAAGTTCCTCTCTAATTTTTTTTTGCGGGATTTGCGAAAAAATCTCATTATCCACCTTAGATTTACGATTTAAAAGGTCATAATAATGCTCTTTCCAACACAGTGCAATAGACTCTTTGTCTTTTAAGAGTTTGGTGCCATCTTTTGATTGTAAAGGATTTGTACCATAGGTTTTTGGTCCATAAATGGCCCTTGTGGCCTTAAAAAAGCCCCGTGCGTCATGAGATTCTGCAAGTTGTTGAATTTCTTCAGCTTTCTTTTTCCACCAGGCGTTCTTAAGTTCTCTTGTTCTTCTTTGGACCTCAGCCTTTGCACTAGCGTAGATTTTTTTTTTCTTTCTTGGCAATGCAGCCCTCTGCCCCACCACCCTGCTGTCCAGAGGCGCTTGCTGAAAGAAAGGTCCAGGGGCCCTGAGGATATCCATTGCATCTGATCCCCCTGGATGAGCTGACATTTGCCCACATGTGCTTCACCTTGAATCTTTTGTCCTGTGGGCCTGAGCTCCAGATCTTTTTGGTACCTAGCACCACCCCTGGTCCCTCAAGGTAGCACCAGTAATTTATGAAGGATGCTTTCGCCTGAGCTGGAACACTTTAGTGGATTCTAAATGATTTACGCGAAGCTGCACTCTTTCCACGGCTGGTCGTTCTCTCCAAAGTGATCACCAAGGGTTCAGAAGTGGCTGCCGTCTCCTCATTAGGTATTTATTAAATCTAATTTAAGGGGCTAACAGCCATCAGTTTCTCAAGGGCATGGAATTGCGGCTTTTTTTTCAACACTTTTCATGTCCTGCCAAAATCTAGGAATGTCCCTTTCTGATGCCCAGAGTTTTGAGGCACGAACATCAACTTACATCTATTCTTCTTTATTAAATTTATACTCCTCCAAAAAGATCAAAGTGGCATACATGCTTCTTCCTCTGCCCCCACTTTATCTTCACAACAACCCTGTGAGGTAGGCCATGACTAGGCCAAGATGGGAATTTGAACCCAGGTCGCCCTGGTCCTAGTCCAACACCCTAACCCAGCCTTCCCCAACCTGCTGCCTTCCAGATATTTTGCACTTCTGCTCTCATCAGCCCCAGCCAGCAAGGCTAACAGTCAGACATGATGGGAACCCCATCCCCAAATAGATTCAGCACAAAGGAGAGCTTCTTAAAAGTTTGGAGTGAAATCCCGAGCAAATCCACAGCCCCGCTGCCACTGGACCCACCAGCCCTTCCCTGGACTGAGCCCCTCCAGAAACGCAAGGAAGGAGAAGAAGAAATTGCCGCTGGAGTGAAGCTGCTGGCCCCAAATCAATGGCCCCACTCCCAGTGGCAAACCGGGGCAGCCATTTCAAGTTTGTTCAGCGGGTGGGGCAGATTTGGGGACTAAACTGGTTCGTCCAGGTCCATGGGGGGGCACATACCACAATTCCAGCTCCTCCCCCCCCCCCGGTTTGTTCTACTTTTTCGATGCCACCGCCTGCGAGAACAATGGCAGAGACCAATTTCCCTCCCCTCTTTCTCCTCCCTTCCACCCCCTCTGACATTTCAAATTAAAGCGGTTGGGGCCAGAACTCCCTTCCGTCGGCCACCGCCGCTTTAATTTCAGACGCCCGAGGGGAGTGCCGCTGGAGGGGAAAGGTGGCAGCTCCCAATCGCTGCCGTGCATTTTGGGAGGCAGGAAAAGTGGCGCGGTTTAATAAACACCTCCTGAAAACATCTTGGTTTCCTCCCACTTTCCCTGCCTCTTGTCTCTGATTTATCAGTTGTCCTGGTTCTCTTTTGTTTGTTTCTTTTCTTATAGATTTATCTTTGTTGTTGCCATTGCAATTGCGGTAATTAACTGTGTACCTTCACCGTGGTTTTTAAACATGTTTTTTTTTGTATGTCTACCTCTTGGAGATGTTATTATATACAAGTGGTAGACAAATATTATTTAGTAGGGTGCAATCTTATGCATATTTAGACAGGGGGGGAAAGTCCTACAATTCCCAGCATAGCTGGCTGGGGAATGCTGGGAATTGTAGGCCTTTTTTTCTGTCTAAAGATGCATAGGATTGTGTCCTAAGTTAAAGTTGTAAGAGGCAAACCTTATCATTTGGCTGATCTGGCTTGATATTAATATTGGAATTCTGAAATGTGCTTTTTGGTGTTTAAAGGCTAAGCATCGGGGAGGTGGGATGCAATTTAGTAGGATGCAGTTGTTTAGTAGGATGCAGTCTTATTTATTTATTTTTTATTTATTATATTTATACCCCGCCTTTTTCCCCCGCAAGGAACCCAAGGCGGCTTACATAAAAAGTCCAACAACTTCCAGCCACCAAAATTCAGGAGTGTGGGGGGGGGGGAGCGCCCATTTTAAAAGAAAAATGGAAGCTCTTGGGGGGTTGTGTAAGTGTGTTTGCCTTAGCAGGCCTCACCTTAAAAGAGTGGAAGGAGGTGGAAACCCTCTCCTGATAGCGAACCTTTTCTGCAGCTTTCAAAAGAACCATCGAGAATATATTTCCTCAAAGGTCTGCTGCCTGTTTAGTAATGGGGCACCATATTAGTCAACCGAAAGTGTGTCAATTAAATCGGCCTGTGTTGAACCCGCATTCAGCCCAAGGGCTGAATCCCATTTCAGCTCTCAGGGGCCACATTCCAGTGCTGGGCGGGGCCAAAGGCAAAAGGGGGTGGAGCAAAAGGGGATGAGGCCGAAATGCCAGCCTATTGTAGCTTGAAGCTCTTCCTGCCAGTAATGAAGCCGTACGAGAGGCATGGCAACCTTTTATACTGGGGAGAAAATGTGCAAAAGCCGGGAAACCACCAGGGGGAGCGGGTGTGTCAGTGGGGCTCCTTATCCATTGCATCATTTTGTTTGAGCTGTACAGGAGCTATCCACGGTGCTGAACCTATTTGGGTTGGCGTTCAGCACCGCGGATAGCTCCCGTGATAGCGTTGCGGCTCCCTCTCGTGCTACCTGGATAACGCTGCAGCCCTGACGGCACACGTCAGTTCCAAACCTAAGAGAGAGGCCGTCCCTCGGAATGATTCACAATTCAGCACGGCGCCTTATTGGCGACATCAGTGGCGGCCCACAAAACAGATACGATTGTCTGCTTTGTGATGAGTGGCCTTCGCCAGGGGAGGCCGTGCGTCGTGCCTCAGCAGGCGAGACGAGGCATCCCTGCGTGTGCCGTGCTGCTGGCAGATGAGGCTGCGTCTGCGTCTCTGTCTCCTCTCCGAGGGATTCTTCCTCCTGTATTGATATTTGATCATGCTTCCCGGCCACCGTTGGTCCAAGACAGCTTCATTAAGACCCCAGGAATGCCAGCCATGTTGTTTTTGCTGCTGGTGCTGCTGCTTGGACAGATCCTGCAATGGTCCGCTAGGAAGGAGCAAAATTACTCCCCCACCCGAAAAGGTGACTCGGGGTGAGAGGAAAGGGGAGGGAGACTGCCTTCCCCGCCCCCCCAATGGTGCGAAAATTACATCAAGCGACTAATGGGGCATGCAGCGCAAAAGAGTTCATGAGTCACGTCAGCGGGAGAAAATAGCAAGATCACCCGAGAAAGCTCTTTTGGCTGACGATAAATATTTCATCCTGAATATCGTTCTCCTCCCATTCTCTTTCTGGCTTCATTACCGGCACATCTCCTCCTGTTCGCTGCGCAGTTGGGGGTGCCATGAAATTTCCCCTCTGCCTTGCATGTGTGCAGCAGTCTAATCATGACCCAAATTTCCCGTTGCTCCCACTTGCTTGCTTGGTACGCAGAGACCTACTGAGCAAGCCGGCCGGGGCCTCTCCTGCTGCTCCTCCTTCTCACCACCACCGTTGTCTGGGCCGGAGCGAGAGGCAGGTGAAGAAGCAGCTGGCAACGGGGCAGAGGAGGAGCAACTCCAGGGGGCTTTTGTCAGTGGGCCCCTGCTGGGGTGTGGGCCCTCGCCAGGTGCCCGGTCACGCCGACCCTTGGCGCCAGTCCTACAATCTATATATTCGCTTCCAGTAGTCATTCCCAATCCCAAACACTATTTCTATCTACTCCATTTCTATTTAAATTGCAATTATTATTCGTAGCCGAGGAGCAAGTTGGCCATGGCATCTCCTGCTCCCTCTTCCCACCACCACCGTTGTCTGGCCCAGAGCAAGAGGCGAGTGAAGAAACAGGTTGCGATGAGGAAGAGGAGGAGGAGGAGGAGGAGTGACTCCGGGGGGCTCTTGCCAGAGGGGCCCCGCTGGGGGGTGGGTCATAGGGATGTGCCGACACTGGGAAGCCCAGCTTCTTTGAGCTCGATGGACTGCCTGCCTGCTTCCGATCCAAAGATCGGAAGCGGGCCGAGTCAGGGGGGTTCTGTGGACTTCCATCTCTAAGTCAGGGCACGGTTTGTGCCTTTAAAAAAAAAAACAGCCACTAAGGGGATTTGCACAAACGGTGCATAAATCACATTATTTTGTGCAAATCAGCACATGGATCTAGTGCGATTTGCATAAAATCAGCTGATTTGGGCAAATTGCTCAAGATCCACGTGTTTTTCGGGTGCCGATTTGTGCAAAGCGTGCAAAATACTGTGATGCATGCAATTTGCACAAAGCTACGCAAAGTGCACAAACAGCGCCATTCGCGCAAATTTCCTCCGCGTTTAAAAATAAATGTGCAAACTGCGGCCCGCCCGTCTTGGAGACGGAAGTCCACGAGCCGGCTCTGCTCGCATCACAGCAAGTCCGCACCAGCGCCAAGCGGCCAACCGGAATCCGGGGGGCCAAAACATGCAAATATGTCAGATTTTCACCACCACCCTATCTGATCCTTCACCCATCCCTAGTGCGGGCCCTCGGCAAGCGCCCAGCCAGGCCAACCCTTGACGCCGCCCCTGCTTCCTTCCACGCCCCTATAGTCTTAATGGGTAAGAGAGGCCTCGCCTGGGGAGAAGCTCTCACAATGGTCAACGTTTCATCACCTTCAGCTTCCTCATGCGGAGTTGCCTAGGAAATTTTCCCAGCCTCCTTCCTTGGGAGCTTCTGAGGAGGAATTCACCGGAGGCGTGATGGTGCGGCCTCTTCTCTTGCCCTCCGCAAAAGGCGAGCATCTTTGCAGGCATCCCTCGAATGTGTGGCAGCCCTGCTTCAGAAGAACTACCCGAGAAGCAGGTACGCCCCAGGTCTCTCAGCGACTGCAGGGAGTTTTCCTCGTTGCCGTCATAAATAAGATCAAAGCTTGCTTTTCTCTTTATGGAAAGCTTGTCAGTTGTTTATTGACCGGAGTCCTCGCTGGCTTGCCGCACTTGAAAAGGAATCGGACAAAGCCTGCACAAACCTTGTGTGTCCCGATCTCTCCGTGCACCACATTCTTGCTGCTGCCAATTCAGTCTCCGCTCCGTGATCAAGGGAAGGGGAGCTGGATCTGAAACTCAGCCTAGAGGTATCCTTGGCAACTGCGGGGAACTCTGTGCCACTCTTCCTTCTGTGTATCCACAGGGTGGTGCAGGGTCGATCCCCAACCCTCCGCTCACCTCAGCTCCCAACCTGCCCATCCCTCCAGAGGCCAGACGCGGTGCTTCCCTCCCGTTGGCTAACAGTTGGGCATTTCTTTGTTGTATTTATGATGGATAATGGTTTGATCCCAGGCATGTTGAGCCTTGATCAGCCTGAGGGCCAAATTCCATTTCAGGGAATCCTTTCGGGGCTGCGTTCCAGTGGCGACTGGTGCCAAAGGCCAAACAGATTGGCCCAAAGTACCAAAAATACCAGTATGCTTTAGCTGGGCAGAGCAATCCTATGGGGCCCCCAGGCACTGTCTAAGTGGCCATAGGATTCTTTGGCTCCCCAGATCCAAGGTCGGAAAAGAGCTCCAACCTCGGAGCTGGGAATCTGCGCTCAGATCCCCCTGCCCTCCCCTCGCAGCCGGCATGGCAAGAACCGCCCCGGCCGTGACCTCGTAACGGTGACCTCGGAGAAGGGAGAGAACGAGGGTGTTCCGGGGGCGGGGAGGAGCCCAGGGCTGCCAGGATACGACATATCCTGGCAGTGCTCGAGCCTCCTTCCCTCCCCGTCTGAAGCACCGCAGCCAGACGGCCAAAACCGGCCACCCCCTCGCCCCCCCGCCCTGCGCAGGGTGCCCGTAGTCCTCTGAGTTCGGAGGCGTGTGGGCATCCCCAGTGGACTGCGCTCTACATCTCTTACTGCAAGTCACTAGAGCCTCAGCAGAGGCATTTCAGGCTTTCCGGATGGAGGGGGGAAACACATACAAGCCGAGAAACCACCAAGCTGTTGGCGATTGGGGTGAAAGGGGTGCGGCCAAAGGAAGGGGTGTGGCCATCAGGAACCCCAGTGGGCCAGACTGGGACCTCAGACAGCACAGATTTGACCTGCGGGCCTAAGGTTCAGTACCCCAGTTGCAGGTTATCTACTCCCCGGTTCAATTCTCACCTGCTCTGAACTCCGCAGGTGGCCTTCAGGAAGGGCAATTTATTGTTGGTGAAGGTGGAATTACACTCAATGTTTGTTTGTTTTTTGTTGTTTTAAAACACCACAAAACCACACCAAGATGACCAGAGCATCCCCGACCCCTGGCCACATTATAACAAAATGGTGATCCTGTGATGCAACAGGAGGAAGGCAATGTTTCCATCAACTTGCAAGGACTGCCCTAACATATAAGAACATCAGAAGAGCCCTGCTGGATCAGGCCAAGGGTCCGTCATCCAGCCCAGCGTTCTGTCCACGCACACAGTGGCCAACCACATGGTCCCACAAGCAGGACATGAGTGCAGCGGCACCCTCCTGCCCATGTTCCCCGGCAACGGCTGTACGTAGGCACACTGCTGCCTCTTATACTGGAGTATCGGAAGATGCTGCCGGACCGAATTATTCAGAGGCTGCCAGGAAGGTGGTTATTCAATAAAACTAGCTGGGATTCTTAAATTGAGATATCCATCAAGGAATCCGAAATTGGCTTATCACACGTACCGCTGGAGTTTTTAAAGCATCGCTCATGGCAACAGAGTCGATGTGGAGCCCGGGGCACTGCTAACGGGTCTCCCTTTCTTGCTATTGACAGTACATAATATTTCAAACGATTTTTAGCATGGGGGGGGGGGATGGCTGGGAGAGGCGACACGCAAATCCCAAACTTGCCTTTTTCATCTCTCTCTCTCTCTCTCACTCACTCCCTGCCTGTTTGTCTCCCCTTCCCTTCTACCTCTTTCAACAGGATATGATCCCCCTCGTGAGCTTCCTCCCGCTGCACGTTGCTTGCAGGAAAACACAGCCGCAGACATAAAAGGCCCATCTTTTCATTTAAAAAAAAAAAGAACACGAGGAATAGAAACAAAACAAAAACAAAATGAAAAGGGTAGAGCTGCAGGGTGACGGTATTCCCTGTGCAGTCAGGAAAGCTGTAGCATTTGACAGTGAATGCTTTTGGCCCTGACTTTGAAAGCATCATATTGTCAGCCTCAAAAGGAAGTGGCACAAGCTGGCCTGGGAAGCACAGAGAGAGAGAGAGAGAGAGAGAGAGAGAGATCCAAAATTATTTCCTTGATCCTATCTTCCAAAGTACCACACTACTCCACTTGCCCTCTGTCACTCCAGCCATGGGGTAAAGCAAGCAGTGGCCTCCAAAGGCTCATGCTATTAAAAAAACAAACAAACCCTGAAGTTTATTGATGGGGTGAGGATGGTGGTGACCGCGAACCCCAATACTCTGGCTGCTGAGAACTCCGGGGTTTCGGTTTCCTTGGAATGAAGTGCTGGAGGAGGGGTGTTTCTCACATGGCCATGGCCTTTCCCTTTTCCCACGACTGCTGACGGTTTGGTGTAACCAGGCTTTTGTGTGCAGTTTTTTCCCCTGTCTAAAAGGTTGAAATGCTTCCTAAGGCTTGCTTGTTTATTTATTAATTATATGTATACCCCGCCTTTTTTGCTGCAAGGAAACCAAGGCAGCTCACATAATCCTCCTCCTCCTCCCCTCCATTTTATCCTCACAACAACCCTGTGAGGTAGGTGAGGCTGAGAGTCGGCGACTGGCCCAAAGTCACCCAGTGAGCTTCATGGCCGAGTGGGGACTTGAACCTGGGTCTCCCCAGTCCCAGTCCAACAGTCCAACCACTACGCCACACTGGCTCTCCAGTACACCACAGAGGCAGTCTTTCTGTGTACTCCAGTTGCTGGGGAACATGGGCGGGAGGGTGCTGTTGCACTCATGTCCTCTTTGTGGGTTTGCCGTGGGCAGCTGGTTGGCCACTGTGGGAACAGAATACTGGACAAGGTGGACCCCTGGCCTGATCCAGCAGGGCTCTTCTGATGTCCTTATGCTGGATCAGGGGCCAAAGGGAGCGGAACCAAGGATTAACTGTTAACTGATACATACTCAGTGCTACCACTCAACTGGAGCAGCGTACATATTCCTGTAGACCAGGGGTGCAGAAGCCCCGTCTGGTGAGCCTAATCCTGCTCATTGGGCTCCCAATCCAGCCCACGGAGCCCTCGCGGGTTCCTCCAGGGGGCCGGGGCATCCCCACACCCAGTAGGATTCCTGCCTGGAAAATCCGATCTTGGGACCTGGCCAGGGCAGGGAAGAGCGGCCTCTGTTCCCAGCACTGGCTGAGCCTTCCTTCATGTGGCTCTCTCTTCCCCCGTGTCACGTTCCCGGAGTCTGAGCCTAGCGGTTGCAGGTTCCAAGGTCCACGCGTGCCAAGATGGCCGTCACAAGCAGGGATCAGGCAAAAGGCAAAGTGAGGTAGGCGAGGCTGAGAGTCGGAGACTGGCCCAAAGTCATCCAGGGAGCTTCGTGGCTGAGCAGGGAGCAGAACCCTGTCCTATACTCTCACTGCTAGGCCACACTGGCTAGTAGTCAGTGACAGTAAGAGCTTTAAGCTAAAATATGGTGGTATTTTAAGTTATTTGGTCATTTTGGTCCAGCCCTTTTGTCTTTGCCCCCCCCCAACTCCGGAATGCACCCCCCCAGAGAGCTCCTCTGAAATTGGATTTTGGTCCTCAGGCTGAACAAGGTTCAATGCAAGGCCTTGGTGACTGGCCCACTCACAGGAATCCAAGAGGGACCTCATAAAAAGCATGTAATGGTTTTAGCAACAGGCTTGGTCACAAACTGCAGATGGATGCTCAAACCTCTGGCCAAACAGCCCTTTTCTTGCTGCTGTTGCTGCAGCTGCTGTTGCTGATTAAAAGACAGCTTTTATTTACTGCTGCAGCTAATTGCAACATCTTCTCAGAGCGGAGGCCACGTATGGAGCACAAACAGCTGATTTGAAGCTGACAGATCGAAGTCAAGAAGGTTTGCAGCCGCTGGTCTGAGTAATGCGCTTTTGTCTGCACCAGCTGGCATCGGAGGAGCCCGTGTGCCGTGCATTTCTCCAAACTGAGCATTGCCTAAATGGGCCCGTGGAATGGCTGAGAGGAGATGGGTGTTTCCCCCAGGAACTGAAATGCGGGTGGGTTGAATTTTCAGCGGAGGTGAGAAAATGACAACTGTTTCACTGTCAAACCCATTTCGATAGATTTTGCTTAGGTCATAAGAACATAAGGACAGCCGTGCTGGATCAGACTATCTAGTCCAGCCTTCTGTTCACACAGAGGCCAACCAGCTGCCCCAGTGGGAAGCCCACAAGCAGGGCAGGAGTGCAACAGCACCCTCCCGTCCATGTTCCCCAGCAACTGGTGTACAGAGGCACACTGCCTCTGGTACTGGTTCCCTCCAGATGCATTGGACTGCAACTCCCATAATTCCCATGGCTATGCTGGCTGGAAAACAAGTCCCATCAGCCCCAGCCAGCAGGGCCAATAGGCCAGGATGATATGGACTGTAATCTAACACATCTGGGGGGGGGGGGGATCAGGTTGGGGAAGGCTGAGTTATGTTTCAATTAAAGTTATCCACGCACCGACATCTTTCTTTTCTGTTTGCCGTCATTTTTTCACAACTACTGAACTTCTCGAGTGCGGCACGTTCATTTTGGGTTGCTTTTTGTGCTTTTGTGCTTCCCGTCCTTGGCTTGATGAACGTCTTCGTTCATTCGCATGACAAGGCGGGAGCTGACCGTCTTTCAGAACATAAAATGCTATTCGGTGTCGGGAAAGGAGAACGCTGAGGGGCGGTTGCAACTGGAAGTGGCCAGAGATGAATGAATGCGCTTTGCTCATTCCAGGGAACATGACCTCAAGATGAGGTTGACATGTTTTTGTTTTCAGCTAGAAACTGACAACACGGCATCGGTCAAGTTGATTTGGTGCAGGGGTGGGCAGTGTTCAGAGAATTCGGGGTGTGAGTGTGTGTGTAGGGATATGTATGAAATGTCTTGGTCTCTATAGCAAATGGTTCTCACCTTGTTAGAATAAATAAACACTGCAACTTCCTCCATGATCTCTGTTAATTGTGCCCCTTCAGTCAGGGGTGTTCAACCTCTTTCCAAATTCAATTTTGGAGACTCTCTCAGGGGCTGCATTCCAGGGGGACAGAGGTGCGAAGGCAAAAGGGGCCAGACCCCCAAATACCCAAGATACTGACATATTTTAGCTTAAGGCCCTTGCAGCCAGTAACTAAGCTGTAGGAGAAGCATTTCTATCTTTTCGGATGAGGCACAAAAAGCCAGAAAAACCACCAAACTGTTGGGGGAAGGGGACGTGGTCGTGTGGAAGACCCTGTAGGGCTGGATTGGGATGCCAGGCAGGCTGGTGTTAAACAGGTCAAACAGCCCTGATTTAAGGTGAGCATGTACAAGCCACTGAAGTTCGTATTTCTAAGGCAGGGAACACCAAGGGTTTCAAAACAGGGCTCCTGGCAACATGATATGAATATGATGAGGGCACTGCCATCTGTTGTTTGTTTTTCTTTTACCAGGTCCAGGATGCTGTTGTAACTGTTTTAGGGTGCAATCCTGTGGCCACTGGACAGAGCCTAGATGGCTGGAGGAGGGTTCGGAGTCCCGGCTCCGACCTCAGAAAGCGGCTCCGCGGTCGGCGCTCCCTCCCTCCACCCTCACACCCAGCGTGGGTGGGGCTCCGAGATGGTGAGGCCGACCTCCGGGCTGGCACTGGGGGGCAGGGAGGGAGGGGGTGGGGGAGGAGGAGCACGGCCCCGCCCAGATACGATGTGTCCCAGCCCAGCGGTGCCTCAGCCCTCCCCCCTTGCGAGCAGGTGCAAAAGACCGAGGTGGCCGAGATCCGCTGTCGCCTCTGCACGCCTCCTCCCCCTCTCGAAAGGATGCCCATGATCCTCCGAGTCCAGAGGGTTGCGGGCCGCCACATTGGATCGCACTGTTTGCCTTTTAAATTGTTTTAAATTTTGCATGTTAAAGACATCATATTATCTTTTATTGTCTCGTTCTGGTATTTGTGGTTTGTAATGAACCACCCGGAGAGCTTCAGGTATTGAGCAGTATAGAAATGAAAGAAGGAGGAAGAGGAGGAGGAGGAGGAGGAGGAGGAGGATGCTCCATGATTAACATATATTTGCCGATGAACAGGTGATGTCTATGCCACCCCACCTCCCAAACACACACACAACTACCACAAGTACCTCGCACACTCTTGTGGCAAGGAAACCAGTCCTGCAAAATGCCTGTCCCCTCAAACGTCCGACCGCTCAGGGACGTGGGGAGTGCCTACTGATATGTTTTTCTTTTGCCTTCGTTTCCATCACCCTTCCGTTAATGCGTCCCTCAATCCCTGCCTCAACTTGGGCGGTTTGGCCTGACAAGCCGAGGAACGCGAACCCCCAAAAGGCTACTCCCCATTTGAAATGTTGAGATAGGCTGTGACATTTTCAAAACACAGCGTCTGCTGTGAGGACTCCTGACAATATCCAGAAGGAGAATGCAATTCAGAGCACAAAGGCGGGTATCGATTTGGTCTGGAAAGTAATTGGATTGTTCCAAAATAGCTTGGCAGGCCTCTCGCCCCATCGACACTAAGGAGACACAAAAGGGTTGTCCGGATGAGCAAAGTCAAGGTTGTCGGACTAGATCTCTGCCTGCTCTGTGGGGGCTTGCCACATTCTCAGGCCCACTGTTGCTCTAACACAGACCCCCTTCCTAGGCCAAATTTGCTGGAACCTGGTGTACATTCACCAGCAAGCATCCCCACCCTAATTAGAGATAGGAAGAAATATGTTCAGTTTGCTTTTCAATGGGAACTTTCCTAATTTTCCATTTTCGAACCACTTTGCAAACCAAAACTCGGTTATCCTTCGAAATCCGCACTTTTCTGAATTTTGCAATGGAATTCTCCAGTCAGGGGATGTCTATCAAAATGAGTGTGTTAGAGAAAGTAATGTTTGGTTATGTGTTATATTAAGAAAACGGCTTCCCAAAAATGGGTTGGAGCTAGATTCATGCTGGATCAACTGTGTTGGCAGAAGTGGACTTTCCCGCCTCCACCTTCCTTCCCGTGGCAGCCCTTCCAGCCCCCAGAAAATGCTGCACAGAGACCGGGTTCAGACAACCCAATAACCCACACTCAAGGTTGAGTATGGGTTGAGTGTGGGTTGTCGCTGAAGTGTGGGTTGTTGTTGAAATGTGGGTTACTGTGGTGTCTGAACCCAGCCGCAATAATAAACCATGGTTTGTTAACCACAAGCAACTGACATAAATGCTCCACCGTGCCATTAAATACCTTTAAATGCCTGGGAGAAGGGGGCAGTTTTCAACTGGGGCCCAAAAGATGACAGAACTGGTGCCAGGCTGGCCTCAGTGGGGAGACCACGACACCCCTGGATCCTGCTTGAAACTACATTGGAATTTCCCCAGCTGGAGCCTGCACGCTCCTGGCCATTTTGCTGCACCAGCTCACGAAGAAAAAGGCTGCCCGACGACCTCCTGAGATACCTTCCAGACATGTATTCCTACGATGAAGACAAATGAAAGTGTTTTCAGCTGCTGGCGGAGCGTTATTGTTGCTTCACTTAGACCGCTGCAGGGTGAAAATGAGATGCCGCAGCCCCACACGTCAATCTGCAGACCAAACACTGCATTTGCAAACAGATGGGCACCGGGGGGGGGGGTACGGGTGGTGGGAAGACTCGAGTGTGTGCTTCGAATTCATACCAAAAAAAGAGAGCACTTTAAGAACCAGAATTTTAGATATTAGTTTGTTGTTTGAAAATATGTTCAGGCCACCTTTCAGGGCGGATCCCTCCCAAGGCAGAGACAGAGAGATACAATTTCTGTTTATTTATGGGACTTGTAGTCCTTCGGGCAATAACAACAACATTATTGTTGCGTCTTCCCGCACATTTCTATTACAGGAGAGAGACTGGTAGAAGCCATTTTCCTTTGCACAAATTCCTCTGCTGCGAGTCCCTCTATGGACGCTGTCTTGGAATCCGTAGTTTAGAAGACGTGAGAAGTAGTGATGCTGCCAAATTTCATAATTCGTCAGCTCGTTGGTCGAAACTGGTCTGTCTGTAATGCTCACCTTTGCAGCAGGCCTGGATCAATGTGTTACGAATTCATTGTTAAGTTCAGAATTGATTGCGAGTTTTGGAGCATCTGCGGTAAAGTAGTGCGCAGATAACCATTACATTTTCAGTCATCCTACCACCTAGGACCCCCCCCCAAAAAAAAACCCTACTTGAAGCAGTCTCCTTAGCTGCTTCCCTGATTGCTATTGCAGCCACATCTCTGGCTCCACAAGGAGGAGGAAGACCTGTGGGTCCATCTTCACACCGGCAACAGGTGACAGTGAGTAAGTCTCACATGACAACATCACGCAGGCAGGCCGAATGAAAACAACCCATCAAAAAGGGGTCCACGTAATGCAGCGGCGCGTGATGTCATGCCGCACGACACAATTCCATACTACATCTCCCAAGATGCGCCTGGATACTGCAAATGCACAAAAAACTCGTATACAAGAAATTCCTGAGCTGTGCTGCTGCTGATAACTTCCTCCTACAGAAAGTGGAGGAAGGAACTAGCGGATCGGCTATCCTTGACCTGATTCTAACCAACAGAGACGAGTTAGTGGATAAAGTGGCAGTTTCGGGAACTCTGGGGGAAAGTGACCATGTTATACTTGAGTTCTTGATTCTAAGGGGAGCAAAAGCTGAGTGTAGCCAAACACGTACCCTGGATTTTAGGAAAGCCAATTTTAACAAACTCAGAACAATGATTAGTAAGATCCCATGGCAAGCGACTCTCATGAGAAAGGGAGCCCAGGAGGGGTGGGAGTTTTTAAAAAAGGAAATTTTAAAGGCACAATTGCAAACAATTCCCACAAGGAGAAAAGGCAGAGGCCAACAGAAGAAGCCAATGTGGCTTCACAATAAACTCAAAGATGACCTGAAAACAAAAAAGGACACGTATAGGAAGTGGAAGGAAGGCCAGGCTACAAGGGAAGAGTACAGGCAGGTAGCACAGAACTGCAGGAATAGTGTCAGGAAGGCTAAAGCTGAGAATGAGCTAAGGTTAGCAAGGAATGCTAAAAGCAACAAAAAAGCTTTCTTCAGATACATGCACAGTAAAAGACAGAAGAAAGAACTGGTGGTTCAACTACGCAATGAGGATGGCAAATTGATAACAGAAGACAAAGAAAAGGCAGAAGTGTTCAATTACTACTTCGGCTCGGTCTTCTCCCAAAAGAGGGTCTATGACCCCCCTGGCAAACCTGAAGTGCAGACTGACGGGGCAGGATTGCAGCTTGAGATTGATAGGCAAATGGTCAAGGAGCACCTGATTGCTCTGAACGAGTTTAAATCTCCAGGGCCTGATGAGCTGCATCCTAGAGTAATAAAGGAACTGGCAGAAGAACTCTCAGAACCACTGTCTATTATCTTTGAGAAATCATGGAGGACAGGTGAAGTGCCAGACGACTGGAGGAGGGCAAATGTTGTTCCCATCTTCAAAAAGGGCAAGAAGGAGGAACCCACCTGGGAACTATAGGCCAGTCAGTCTGACATCAATCCCTGGGAAGATTTTGGAGCAGATTATAAAGAAGTCAGTCTGCAAGCACCTTGCAAACAATGCAGTGATTACTAGAAGCCAGCAAGGATTTGTCAAGAACAAATCCTGTCAGACTAATCTGATCTCATTTTTTGATCGGGTAACCTCCCTTGTGGACTGTGGGAATGCTGTGGACATTATATATCTGGACTTCAGCAAAGCTTTCGACAAAGTGCCTCATGATATCCTGATTAGTAAGCTAGCTAAGAGTGGGCTAGATGGAACAACTATCAGGTGGATCCACAATTGGCTACAGAATCGGACTCAAAGAGTGCTTATCAATGGTTCCTTCTCAAACTGGGGAGAGGTAACGAGCGGCGTACCACAGGGCTCGGTCCTGGGCCCGGTGCTCTTCAACATTTTTATTAATGACTTGGATCAGGAGGTACAGGGAATGCTTATCAAATTTGCAGATGACACAAAGTTGGGTGGAACAGCTAATACTCTGGAAGACAGAAACAAAATTCAAAGTGACCTCAATAGGCTGGAGCGCTGGGCAACAGAATGAAATTTAATAGGGATAAATGCCAAGTGCTGCACCTAGGGAGAGGAAACCAAATGCAGAGTTACAGAATGGGGGACACTTGGCTCAACAATACTACAAGTGAGAAGGATCTTGGAATTGTGGTAGATCACAAACTGAATATGAGCCAGCAATGCAATGTGGCTGCAAAGAAGGCAAATGCTATTTTGGGCTGTATTAATAGAAGTATAGCGTCCAAATCGCGGGAAGTGATAATTCCCCTTTACTCGGCACTGGTTAGGCCTCATCTTGAGTACTGCGTCCAGTTCTGGGCACCTCACTTTAAGAAGGACATAGACAAACTGGAGAGGGTTCAGAGGAGGGCAACAAGGATGATAAAGGGACTGGAAACACGGCCCTATGAGGAGAGACTGAAAGAACTGGGCATGTTTAGCCTTCAGAAGAGGAGACTGAGGGGAGATATGATCGCACTCTTCCAGTATTTGAAGGGATGTCACACAGAGGAGGGCCAGGATCTCTTCTCGATCATCCCAGTTTGCAGGACACGGAATAATGGGCTCAAGTTACAGGAACCTAGATTCCACCTAAACATCAGCAAAAATTTCCTGACTGTCAGAGCAATAAGACAATGGAATCAACTACCTATGGAGGTGGTGGGCTCTCCCACTCTGGTGGCATTCAAGGTGCAGCTGGACAGACATCTGTCGGAGATGCTTTGACCTGGATTCCTGCATTGAGCAGGGGGTTGGACTCGATGGCCTTGTAGGCCCCTTCCAACTTTTCTATGATTCTATGATACACAGAACGAGATTTCATATTAGAGACGTTCTGTCCGAGCCCACATGGATGAATGTGTCACTTTCCAAGTAAGCAACAAACACACTCAGCGTCAGCGTACATTTGCCCATCACTTATAAAAAGCAGGTTGAGAAGAAGAGATGGTTGGTTACAACTGCAGACCGCGAATGCTACTAGCTGGAGGACCACAGCAACCCGCAGGCATCCTGCTCTTAGCACCATGCAGGATTGTTTAGCCTGGCTAATTCTGCCACAGGCTACAAAGCATTGCAGGATCGCTTCGGCTACGATTGCCTCCAAGGCTGGTGAGTGTACAACCCTGCTATTCTCCACCTCCCCGTGAATGTTTTAACTGCTACTCGTGCCCAAAGAGGCTCTCTGCTGAGAGCAGATGGGTCTGTCAACTGTGCTTACGCATCACCAGCCCAAATGCAGGGAGGCGCATGGCACCATGTGGGAGAATCTCCAGCGAGCAGCTGGTAGGAGCTTTGTGGGACAATTGCCAGGGGGAGGGGGAGTCCTGAAGCCGTGCTCATTAGCACTAATAAATGCAGGCTTCTTCTTTTTTTAAGGATTGGGCGGTGGGAGAAACAATGCTCTTTCCGTTGCTGCGCCTGCCAAGGAATGGAGATATTTCATGTGCCATTAACCAAATGCCTCTTCAACATGGGCTTTTTAGCGGGTTGCTCATCGGCCGAGGTGACAAAGAGAGGTCAGGCGAAAAAGAACAATTTGGCCCAAAGCTGCCAGCGGGAAGCCAAAGGCCGGATGCTTCCCAGTGGGGTAGTAACGGCCTGCACTGGAGATGATAGAATGGCAGTGCTCGGATATGGAGTCCAGAAAGAGCTCAAGCTAGTAGTAGTAGTGGAAACATTTATTTCATTTCTATACTACCCAACAGCTGAAGCTCTCTGGGCAGCTCACACCAAGTTGTTGTCCTGCTCCTAGGCCGGCAAGCATCCTGGTCCAGGCTCAGATAGTCTCAGGAATGACAAAGAGAGAAATCAGGCCAGGCCAGGGTCATACTCAACTCAAGAGTATATTGCTTTTAAGGGAGGCCCCGCAGTGTGGCTTCCCTTTGTTCTTTTGCTGCTCGCGTCTGAGCCTACGCCGTCCAGAGGGATGAAGTATCTCGGGTTCTGATTCCTGCATTTGGGGGAGTTCAGGAGGAGCGGCACGGGAGGGGCCAGGGTGCTCTTCCGATGGCTCCAGGGGCGGGCTGTCAGCCGAAGCTCCCACTTCCTCGCCTGGCTCTGGCTGGGGCCCCTTGTGCTGGCTCTCCCGCTCCTCTTCTTCCTCAGATGAATCCTCCTCCAGGTAGGGCAAGACAGTTGCCAGTTGGTGTGGTGCAGGCAGGGTGAGCAGGGTCGAAGCACTGGGACTTTTTTCATGAGCAGGGCAGCCGATGGCAACTGACACCGCCTCAGACTTCCCCGTTCCCTGGGAAGGCTGGTGATTCCCATGTCAGTGGGGCTCCTTATCCATTGCAGCTTTTCTTCTGAGCTTTACAGGAGCTGTCCATGGTGGTGAACCTATTTTGGGAGGTGGAGCTCAGCACCACGGATCGCTCCTATGAAGCTCGGAATAGAGGCTGCAATGGATAAGGAGCCCCACTGACACAGGGGTGGGTCACCAGCCGCCCCTGCAGTGCAGTCGCCGCTGAGCTGCAATACTCGCCGTAGCTGAAGAGAAACTAATTTCCCCAGTCCATTAGGTGGGCTCAACCGGAAGAATGGCAAGGAGGTTATTAAGGTTCCAACAGGTAGTGTAGTGAACTTTCACAGCGTCCAGAAGCCAGGATAGTTTCTGGGATCCATGCCAAGGCCTTCTTGGCCTTCAGCTTGTCAAGAAGAGCACCAAAGATAATTGCCTTGAAGTTACATTCCTTGGATAAGGGCTACTTTGACTGTGAGAACTGAAGTAGCTTCGCCCGCCCCACCCCGTCTCTCAGGAAGTGAGGTTAGTTTGTGACTAACTGACAACCTCTGAAACGGGGAAAGAGGAACTTTATAAAATCCATGGCAAGAGACGTTGTCTTTTGTTCTCGGCTTGGGAAGAGGAATTGACGCGTCGCTCACCCAGGCAACTTTGGAGGCCCAAGGCAGCACCCCCGGGTCTATTCTGGGAACTAATACGGCCATAGATAAGGAGAGTGTCAGCTTTCTTTTGCTTGTTTATATTCTGCATCCATATTTCATCATTGTATTCAATAAACTGTAGATCATCTTTGGCACAAGTGCTTTTGTTTCTTGCTGAGTATCCTCGAATGTGAAGGGAGGTACCGTAATTAAGACACCCAGCAACAAGAGATTGTTCCCTGTTGTGATGCAAAGTATTCTGGGGTGGCTTGGTCTTGAATGGGCCATGAAGACCCCTGGGGTTTACAAAAAACCTGTCATAAATTACTCAAGTTGAGTGATAATAATCCAGTCCAAGGTTAAGAAGCCGAGAATATCTGTCCGAAGCCAAATAAATCACAATCAAGTAGAGCAGTGTTCCCCAACCTTGGGTCCCCAGATGTTTTTGGCCTATGCTGGGAGTTGTAGGCCAAAAACATCTGGGGACCCAAGGTTGGGGAACACTGAAGTAGAGGGACGCACTGAAGAAGAGTTGAAATCATTCTGGGGTCAAGAGCAAAGTTGGGTCCAGGAGCCAGCAGGAACGTTTTCCACTACGGCTGAGCCTTGACAATTGCTTCCAGCCCCTGAACTGGGTTTGAGGCTTGTCTTTTATGCAGGGGCTGATTGCAGAGCAAGCACATCTGGGTCCAGCTGCAGACGTCTTCAGCTCACTCCTGTGCCTGGCCCCTCCCCAAACACTGTCAGGATCCGTCGCTCTGTGTCCTCCTCCATCCCAAACGGGGGCACGCCAAAGGCCTGCTCCTGGTGGGGATGAGAAAACTGCTACCCCTGGTTCATTGGTATGGGTCGAGGCAGCTGCCTGAATTTTTGGACTCTCCTTGGGGGTGTGGCTACTGGGACTATCATGATGAGCGCCCGCGCTTCCAAATTTACCACTGCAATACAAACCCCCCTGCAAAGCGCCCTGGCTGTACGGAACTGCAACACTGCAAGCAATCTTCTAGGAAAGCCCGACGAAAAGGTATAAATAAACAATCTGCCTCCCATGCATATTGTCTGATTTTAATGAATATTTCATAGGCTAAGAAAACAAAAAAAATAAATAAATAAAGTCGTTGACATTTTGCTGTATTGCTTCAATTAGCACCTAAGACTTGTGCTCATGCAAATAGCGAGATTGCTTATCATAATGCTTTATTAATCCATTTCATGGTGCGATTTTCTACAGGCGCGATTGTGCGGGCCTCCTGCGGCAGCCTTTATTGGATATAAATGACTCGGTAATTGCTATTGATCATTAAAAGAGAACAATATTAGTTTGAAATTAGGCTACAAAGGGTCCTCCAGAAAGGCTGGATGCTGCCGGAGCTTGTTCCTGCAAGTTCTTTCTTCAAGCAATCAAAGTGTTTTACATTCAGAGAAGTGACTAATGGATCGTCTGGAAGAAAAAGTGGGCCCGGATCGAACATGGCTGAGGTGATTAGCTCAGTTCTGTTGTACTCGTATATCGACCACTTCCCTTTTCTGTCCCATATCGCTACAGTTTTCTGGGAAGGGATTCAAGGCACTTTTGCCTGGAAAGCTAGAAGCTGTCTGAGGTGTAGAAACAGAAAGTACTGCAGCAAACTAGAACAGAGAAAAATTTCCACCCTTTCCTAAGAACATAAGAAGAGCCTGCTGGATCAGACCCAGGGTCCATCTCATCCAGCATTCTGTTCACACAGTGGCCAACCAGCTGCCCACGGGATCCCACAAGCAGGACATGAGGGCAACAGCACCCTCATGCCCATGTTCCCCAGCAACTGGTGTACACAGACATACTGCCTGTGATACTGGAGGTAGCATATGGCCATGAGGACTAGTAGCCATTGATAGCATTATTAACCTCCTACACAAATTGGTCCAATCCCCTTTTAAAGCCCTCCAAATTGGTGGCCATCACAACATCTTGTGGAAGTGAATCCCATAGTTTAACTATGTGCTGTGTGAAGGACTTAGAATCATAGAAAAGTAGAGTTGGAAGGGGCCTACTGTACTTCCTTTTATCTGTCCCGAATCTCCCACCAATCAGCTTCATAGGATGATCCCTTTGGGGTTCTTTGGGGTATGAGAGAGGGAGAAAAATGTCTCCCTGTCCACTTTCTCCACACCATGCATAATTTTGTACACCTCTCTCATGTCTCCACTCACTCGCCTTTTTTCTGAGCTAAACAATCCCGGCTGCTGCAACCTTTACTGACAGGGGAGTTGCTCCAGCCCCTGGATCGTTTTAGTTGCCCTTTTCTACAGTTTTTCCAACTTTCCAACTCTGTGCTTTCTAACAAGTTTTGTTTTGTGTTTTAAGCATGCGCAGAGAGCATTTGGTTCTCCTGCAATCCACTGCCCTGAGTCACCCTACAAACTGGTGACTCAGCCTGGATGTTGGATCAGGGTGGCTTACTTCCCTCAGCCACGGAAAGCACCCGAGAGCAGGAGGAAGCAACTTCGAGCCAACAGCAGCTCCTTCTTCTGGCAAAGACGGCCAAGGGAGCAAAGCGCCCCACAACGTTCGCTTGAGTCCTCGCCTCAAGACCCGCAGCGCCTTACAACTAGCCGGTAAGCTTGCGGTTTAACTAATCCACTTCGGTTATATCTCATGCAAAACGTAACATCTGGAAATGCCCTAAGAAGGTTTTCGCCACTTATTCTGAAGTCCAGTGGTATGACCCAGGGATGGATGTACAGATTTTGTTAAATCCTTTCCGTCTGTGTTTCACAGATTGTCAGGCATCGCTTGTTCCATCATCTCCTCATTGACGGAATCAGATTTTTTAAACCAGAATTTCCTTCTGCTTGTGCTAATTTGCACAAATGCACTAAGCCGCATTACCGGTAGTTAACATGCCTTAGCGCTAACATGTGCATCCACTACTGTGGCTTAGTGCATTTGTGCAAGCATGCAAGTGTGCAGCCACGCCGATGTGCACTTCCGCAAATGCACTAATGCACTAACTGCACCACACTTTAAGAAGGATGTAGACAAACTGGAGAGGGTTCAGAGGAGGGCAACCAACCAAAATGATTAAGGGACTGGAAACAAGGCCCTATGAGGAGAGACTGAAAGAACTGGGCATGTTTAGCTTTCAGAAGAGGAGACTGAGGGGAGATATGGTAGCTTCCAGTACTTAAAGGGTTGTCACACAGAGGAGGGCCAGGATCTCTTCTCAATCATCCCAGTTTGCAGGACACGGAATTCGTGGGTTCAAGTTACAGGAACCCAGATTCCAGCTAAACATCAGGAAAAATTTCCTGTCAGAGCAATAAGACAATGGAACCACCTAGGGAGGTGGGCTCTCCCACTCTGGAGGCATTCAAGGTGCAGCTGGACAGCCATCTGTCGGGGATGCTTTGACCTGGATTCCTGCATTGGGCAGGGGGTTGGACTCGATGGCCTGGTAGGCCCCTTCCAGCTCTACTATTCTATGATTCTATGATTCTATAAGCGCTAATGTCAAGCAGCACAAATTCCTCCTACCCCAAGAAATGAAACACCAGTCCGCACGTCTGCAGAATCTGCATGAATTGGAAAAAGCCAGTCAGCTGCAGGTGGGATTCCCAAAAATCCAAGCTCCTTTGAGCCCGTCGCGGATTTCTCCAACATTCTCCAACATGTCCCTTGGTCCCTTCCTCTATTAGTAACTTCAGCCTCCCACAACCTGGATGTTTTGGATGTCCTCCCCCCCTTATTTTCTAGCAAGCTCCACCTATCCTAATGAGAAATGGAGAACAGGTGAAGGGTAAAGCCCAAGATGAACGAGGAGGGTGATACAGAATGACATGTCGTAGGAGGCTGAGATGAACTAATTATTTCTTAGCAAACACCATTAGAGGTAGAAATATCTATCAACACACACACAAATATATCTTACATTCAGCCCCCTCACGGACGTCACTGCAGGCAAACATTCGGGTAACTGACATGGTTTATTTATGTGTCGTGCAGCCGCTGTCTTCTCCTCCCGCGAGTCTCAAGACCTCAATATTTTATATGGAAATCCCTAGCTGTCTGCCCTTGTTTCTGGTTTAAGCGGCTTATTTTGTACCGGTCTCAAGGGGGGCACATCGACGCGCCTCGCATGTTGCCTTGCTTCCACACACACACACACACGACTTAAAAAACCACCCGTCTGTTCAGAGGCGGGGATGAGACTGGAAGCTTGGAAGTTGTTCAAAAGGAGAGGGGAGACATTTCGCAAATTGGCTTCCTTCCTACACCTCTAAGGGTGCAATCCTATGCATGTTTAGACTGGAAAAAGGTCTACAACTCCCAGCATGTTGGCTAGGGCATGCTGGGAGTTGTAGGCCTTTTCCCCACCTAAACGTGCATAGGATTGCACCCTAAGTCTCGTTTCCAGATACAGCGTACAAATTTCCTTTCGGTTCTAGTCTGTAGTGTGCCCAGTCTTGAAAAGCCCAGAGTTTCATTTGAGCCAAGGTTTAGGAAGCAGGAGTGCAGAACCTCAGGCCTGAGGGCCAGATCCCGCCCAACCTGAGCCCCTGGGGTTCCCCAGAAGGCCATGCCTCCTTCCATTTGCCCCACCCCCTTTCAACCGTTAGGTGGCTTCCTGGAGTTTGTGCAGTTTTTCCTCCCGTCTAAAAGGTTGAAACGCTGCTCCTAAGCCTTCATTACTGTCAGGAAAAGCTTTAAGCTAAAATATGCAGATGTGTTTGGCATTTTTGCCTCACCCCCTTTTGCCTTTGGCCCTGCCCACCCCTGGAATGCAGCCCCCGAATGTTTCTCTAAAATGTACTTTTGTCTGAAAGGGGTTCTGCACCCATGTGTCCTCTTCCCCGAAGGACAGTCCTCTATTTGAATTGGTGCTAGCTAGGTGACCATCCTCTATTCTGAAGGCACCCTCTGTTGGCAGGGCTGTCCAAGTGAAGTGTCTGGCTGGAAGATGAAGGCACCTCAGAAGGAAGAGCTGGCCTGGCCTTGAAGCTGCCCATCAACAGAGCCTGGATGGCAGATGGGGCAAGGCACACAGGACATCTGGTCAGTCTCCCACGCTACGGTGAGATGCGCTATATTTCTATTTCTTTTCTACACGAGGCACTTACTATAGGCCTGTCATTCCCTACTTATGGTTGTTTATGGGTTCTTTAGACAATGTCGTGAGTGACCCTCCAGTTTCGCTTCCATTTTTAAACAGCATTTTCAGATAGTTTTTTTTAGAGCAGGGAAAATGTGGCACTCTTTGTGAAAGCGAAAGAAAACATTTGTTTTCCACTTGTGTATTTGTGCTATTCCACTACACCACAGTGCCACCTAGAGGTTATGAAGAGAGAAAGCAGGAAAGGAAACGCTCTTCACATAGAGCTGCGATCTCAATTCTATGACGAAACCAAAAGTAGATTCAGTGGATTAGCAGCCTTGTGTGGGAAAGCTCTCAAAGTATAATAATTATTTTGAAATTTGCATCTATACATATAGATTAGCATGTTCATATTTTATGGAAATCGGTGTCCTCCTACGTCCCCCTTTTTTGTGATGCACAGCCTGTTTCTTTTCTGGAGATTCGTACATGGCCACCTTAACTGTTAGAAAAGCTAACCTTGCTGGCTCTACGGGAGCAGAGGCCAAAATATGGACGCTTCCAGACAGAGAGGGCTGTGTTAGCCCTACCAATCAAGAGGGATTGTGCAGCTATTTTGTCCTTTCTGGATTTTTTTCTGGTCAGTAGAAAAGATGGAGGAAGTGGTGAGAAAACACAGGAGCACTAGAAAATGAAGACATCATCCGGACCCCCTGTAAGATTCCATAAGTCAGGCAGTGCGGTTGCACAAGCTCAGTGGCAGAGCCCCCGCATTGCATGCGGAAGGCCCCCGGTTCGATCCCCAACAGCATCTCCAAGTATTGCTGGGAAAGAATCTGGCCTGCTGCCAGTCAGGAGAGCCACTGCTGCCAGTCAGTGCTGACAATACTGGGCTAGATGGACCAAGGGACTGACTCTGCGTAAGGCAGCTTCCTACGATCTGGTTTAAAGCAGCCTCTTTATCAGAACCATGAGGACTAGAATCCTACTTTGTTTCTAGGTGGAATGGCTCTAGCTCCGGGGTAGAGCCCCTGTTTTGCATGCAGAAGGTCCTCGGTTCGATCCCCGGCAGCATCTCCAGCTAGGGCTGGAAAAACTCCTTCCTGGAACCCCGGAGGGCAATGGCTGCCGGTTGGTGTTGACAATACTGAAGTTGATGGACCGAGGGTCTGACTCAGTAGAAGGCAACTGCCAATTATCTGCTTTATAGCAGCCGCTTTATCAGAACCATGAGGACTAGATTCTTACTTTGGTTTTAGGCGGAATGGCTATAGCTCCGTGCTAGAGGCCCTGCTTTGCAGGCAGAAGGTCCCCGTTTCAAACCCGGCAGCATCTCCAGCTAGGACTAGGAAAGAATCCTGCCTGGAACCCTGGAGAGCCGCTGCTGCCAGTGTTGACAATACTGGGCTAGATGAACCAAGGGTCTGAGACAGTAGAATGCAGCTTCTTATGTTCCTTGTATATGTTCCTAAGCCTTGTCTGGAAGCACCCTGTCTGACATATCCTGAACTGAGAATGAGAAAAAGCCAGGAAAAGAGCCACCACACAACAGAACTTGCAGAGAGAAGGGGGCAGTTCTTGCAAAGAAAACCCCACATTCCACACACCATCCTATCTCCTGTCCACGGTCTCTCGTGGCACGCCAACATTCTTGTCTTCATACCAGTTCTAGCAACGTTGCCAAGCCAGATTTGGATCTTTAGAACTTCTGGAAATGAGCTGGAGTTTGGTTGCTCTGCCCTGCCGACCAATTCAACAGATTTGTCGCATCTAAATGTTAAATGGCATATTTGCACATGCGGCAGCGAGACCTAATCTTTGAAGTGAAGATGTCTTCAATTCTTTAATGGGATATGTCAGCAACCAAGGCTCCGGGATAATGCTCGTTAAGACTTCTTAGCTTGCTCTCCAGCTATGAGAAGTTCCTTTCATCTGACAAATGCTAGAGGTCCGCTTAGCTCTGCCTTTCCTCCCCTCCTTGCTCACCCTTATGTACAGTCGTGCCTTGGATTGAGAGCATAATTCGTTCCGGAAACGTGCTTGTAATCCAAAACACTTATATCAAAACAAAATCCCCCCAAAAAAATTTGTACAGAGATTTTTAATGTAAGCCGTACTACAGTACTTGTATTGCAAGACGACGCTTGTATATCAAGTCAAAAATAAATAAATAAATATTTAAAAATTTGCTTGTCTTGCAAAACGCTCTCAAACCAAGATACTTGCAATCCAAGGCATTACTGTACCTTGAAAACCAGGAGGCTGCAATACAGGGCTGTGAGCGGAGATGTACAGACGTGGTAAAATCCATTCCGTCTGCATCTTGTGGCATCAGGGACCCCTCCAGCCCTGGATTAACCATTGAGCGATATAAGCATGTGCTCAAGGCACCGAGGGGAGCGGGGCACCAGAGAGCCACAAATGTTTGCATTCGCATTTTCCCCCTTATAACAGTTTTATTTTTAAAATGCATAAAACAGTGGTGAAAATTTGTATTTCTTTCTGTTGCCCTAGTTATAAGTAAGTGGCTTATACTGTTTGCTGCTATGTAGTGTTAAATAAATATAATTTTAAAAACAGTTTATATTTAATATAGTTGTGTGTTCTGGCGTGTGCGATGGCCTTGAAGAAACTGAGTTTTTAATGTCTTCTTTCACCTTCAGCACTTGTTGAGTCTTAATGTCTTGCCAGTGAAGCAATGGAAGGGCCGAGGAGGGGGCACCATTATTGGGCTGTGTGCTTAGGGCATCGGCTGGCCTTCGTCCGGCCCTGGACCTCTTGTTTCATCGTCGGCTCCTCGATAGAATCAGATTTTGTGCAAATGTGTTCATATGGATTCGTGCAGATTTGCACATCCAAAAATGCGCAAATCCTCTCAAAACGCACACACCCCTCCAAAAAAGAAGAAGTGCATTTTCATGCTTTACTCTATGGGGGGAAGTGCATGTTTTTGTTCAGTGCTCCCCCCCCCCATATTTTTCTATGACTAAATTTGCATACAATTCTGGAAAGTTTTTTTTAACGATGGGCCGCAAGTCCACAGAATCTGTGTGACTTGGGAAAAGCCAGTTTGCTGCAGAATCCACAGGTTGGAGTCACAGAAATATAAACTCCTTTGAATCCACGGCATATTTCTCCAGCATCTCCAGCTGCAGGTAAGGATGCATGATGAAAAAATCGTTTCAGTTCATTTTTGATCAAGACTTACCTGGTTCACACCTTCTGGACCGAACACGGGCGCAGTCTGCTGTCGAACACAGACTCGATCTGCTGTCGAACACGGGCGCAGTCTGCTGTCCAAATCTGTACATTTCCGAGTTTCCCAGATGACGATTGCCAGTTTGGGCCCGGAGGTATGAACCCCACAATAAGCTTTGGGCCACCAAAATGATGTACTCCTGCCTCGGGGACATCCCCCTATATCTGATGGCACTGAATTAGAGATGTACAGACTTTGTTAAATCCATTTCGCAGAGTGTCGGGAACCTTCATGCCATCGTCCGCTCATTGATGGAACTGGATATTTTTCCCATTTCCCAAACTTGCATTCATGCGCATTTGCACAAATTTTACACTTCTGAAAATGTGCAAATCCCTCCCCCTCAAAAAAAATGTGTATTTTTACACATCAGCCTATGGGGGGGGATGCACATTTTTTTATTGGTGGGGGCGGTTCCCGAATTTTTCTACGACTAAAATTGCGCAAAATTCCGGAAAGCAAACCAAAAAAATCAGTCCGCAAGTCTGTGGAATCCGTGCTAATGGGGAAAAGCCAATTGGGCCTGCTGCGGAACTCGTGGGTTGTATTCATAGAAATCCAAACTCATTTGAATGAATCCATTTCGGATTTCTTCGACATCCCCTAACTGGATTGCATCTGTCGCAAAGCTTTCTTAGTGCCCAGGGCGCTGTCAAACATCATGCCCTTGCGACATTAATAGCCAAAATATGCAGGAAATAATACGGCACTGGCTGTGTGCATCCCATCTTAAGCTTTGAGCTACCCCAAATCAGACACCCACAGATTCGGGAGTGTGTGCTCTGCACGACGGCATTTTCTGGTGCCCGGCCGAATGTTTTCTTTGGGCTGAAGGGACTAGGAACTAGCCATCATCTTCAGCCTGGTCTTTTCCCCCACAAGCCTCCGACACACGGGCAGCTGACGCTCCAGCGATGAATCACGCATCCTCCACAGACAGGACCCCTGGGACCCACCGACAGCACTCTGCTCTTTCGCTCAAAGGGCCCCTCTCTCAGCTGGGGTGACTCCGTCCGTTTGGAAAGAAGTCCAGATCAATGTGTAACTATTCAAGCAAGCTGTGATAACCAGAGTGGTTGTGTTGGGCTTTCTCTTTGTAGCTACTGAACTATTGATTCCCCCCCCCCTATTAACATTTTTATTAAGTTTGAAGGCAAAGACAGAATCAACAGAAAAGAGATGGTCAGTCATGATTGATTTTCTGTTATCCCAGCTCCACCTTATCCACACTCACACACAAGCATCTGTAACTTCTCCAAGTGCCTCCTCCAAGAAAGGCTCAGTCAGAAGGCCGGAACAAGTGAGTGGTTTCCTAGTGTGAGTACTTCCAGACTGAACCCTGACTCTACTTCTCCCTGCCCTTTGTCTGTTGTGTGAAGATTTGTGTCCTGGGCCCCCAAATCTTTGAAGTGCCTAGCCAGCTCCCAGCTCAGCACCTTTCCCACCAAGACCATCCATCTGGTTCCTTTCCCTCTCTTCCAGAAATTCTGTTCCTCATGAAAGGCATCTAGGTGTCTTCTTTGCCCAAGGCTGGGGGATTGCTCTCCTTGTGCCAAGCAGCAGAAGGAACACCTTCCAAGATTCAAAGACTGCCCCCGGCGAGACAGCCTTCTTGCCTGAGAAGGAAAGCTTTGGAAGGCGTAGATCCACAGCTGTCAACCCCTCATCTGCTGTGTTGCCTTGGGACCTTGTTGCCTGTTATCTGGACTGACCACCTCCTGCCTGCCCCTTGTCTGCTGTGTTGCCTTGGCACCTTGTCGCCTGTGACCTAGACTGTTGAGACATTGCCTTTTGCCTGATCCCTGCTTGTGACAGCCATCTTGGCACTCGTGGACCTTGGAACCTGCAACCGCTAGGCTCAGACTCCGGGAACGTGACACGGGGGAAGAGAGAGCCACATGAAGGAAGACTCAGCCAGTGCTGGGAACAGAGGCCGCTCTTCCCTGCCCTGGCCAGGTCCCAAGATCGGATTCCAGGCAGGAATCCTACTGGGTGTGGGGATGCCCCGGCCCCCTGGAGGAACCCACGAGGGCTCCGTCGGCTGGATTGGGAGCCCAATGAGCAGGATTAGGCTTACAAGACGGGGCTTCTGCACCCCTGGTCTACAGGAATATGTACGCTGCTCCAGTTGAGTGATAGCACTGAGTATGTATCAGTTAACAGTTAATCCTTGGTTCCGCTCCCTTTGGCCCCTGATCCAGCATAAGGACATCAGAAGAGCCCTGCTGGATCAGGCCACGGGTCCACCTTGTCCAGTATTCTGTTCCCACAGTGGCCAACCAGCTGCTCACTGGAAGCCCACAAGCAGGACATGTGCGCAACAGCACCCTCCCGCCCATGTTCCCCAGCAACTGGAGTACATAGGCACCCATGTGGCATAGTGGTTGGACTGGGACTGGGGAGACCCAGGTTTGAGTCCCCACTTGGAAATGAAGCTCACTGGGTGACTTTGGGCCAGTCGCCGACTCTCAACCTAACCTACCTCACAGGGTTGTTGTGAGGATAAAATGGAGATGAGGAAGAGGAGGATTATGTAAGCTGCCTTGGGGTTCCTTGCAGGAAAAAAGGCAGGATATAAACATAAATAAATAAATAATACTGGAGGTAATATCCTGGTGGTGCTTGTAAAACATGCAAACCAGTATTCTGCCATCTGGCTGCATCAGGATAGACGGGGGGGGGCTGACTCCTATGGCAGTGGGGCTCCTTATCCATTGCAGCTTGTATTCTGAGCTTTATAGGAGCTCTCCATGGCGGTGAACCTTTTTTGGGGATGGAGTGCAGCAACACGGATAGCTCCTATGAAGCTCAGGATAAATGCTGCAATGGATAAGGAGCCCCACTGGCAGAGGCGTCACCAGCCCCCCCCCTTCTTTCAGCCCCGCCCACCACTGGAGTGAGGCCCCCGAGAGCTCCTCCAAAATGGAATTCATCCCTCAGGCTGAAAGGGGTTCTACACCCCTGGTCTAATCGAACGTGTCTACCTTAATCACGTCTCGTTCAGCTGCGCTCGCTGGGCTTAATCATTCTGCGCAGGAGGCCCTTTGGCTGTTCCTCTCAGGTGGTTGAAGGCAAAGCTATAATTTAAAACCTCGGCCAGGAGGTCAGCCAGCTCGCGGCCCCCAGAAGTGTGGCATCAGCTGTGCCTGCCCCGTCTTGGAGGGCCCCGAGTCCCTTTGCGTGTGTGATTAAAAATGGTTAAAATGAACAAGACAGAGAAGCGTGTACAAACTAATTCCTTTTAGTGAGAGGGTAATAGCGTTGATTTATATTATTCCCCATGAATGATTTTAATCAGGCCTCGTGAACAGCCATTTGGCAACGTCGCAGAGGAACTTGTTACCCGTAATGAGCTGCTTTAAGTCGGTTACAAGTTTTGGGAGGCAGAGCCAGCCGCCTCTCGCATTGGGGCTGAGAGGTGGGGCTAGCGGAATCTGTTCCAGGGAAGCTTCTTGGCTGTTGCCCACGTCAAGGAGCGCCTCCAGCAACATCAAGTAGGCCGCTCAACAAGGTCTGCCACGGACGGCCTTCTCCTTATCCCATCAGCCAGAGCAGCCAGGCTGGTGGGGACTAGGAAGAGGGCCTTCTCTGTGGCGGCCCCCACATTATGGAACTCCCTCCCTAGTGACCTTCGCCATGCCCCCTCCGTGATGAGCTTCCGCCGTGCATTAAAAACATGGCTGTTCAGGCGGGAATATGGGGTGGGTTAGGTTTTTAATGAGAATTTTTATATTGTTTTAATTATTATATTTTATTGTGTTTTATTGTATTTTAATTGTACATCGCCCAGGGTGGCCGGGTGACCGGCCAGATGGGCGATTGATAAATGTAATAAATAAATAAATAAGGACGGCGGCTGTGTCGGGACGGGGGAGAAATTTCGTCACATTCACATTTTAATGCAAGCCTACTTTGTTTTGCACTTTTGAACTACTGTGGCATAGTTGGTTAAAACACTGTTTTGAATCCTAATAAAGGTGGCGTTGGAGGGTTTTAAAGGAACCATGACTATTGCCCTTAAATATTTCCTCTTCCTTCCCAATTTCGGCTTTCTTTTAAAATGAATTTGGTCTTCCAGCTCTCACAGATTTTAGATCTTTTTGTTGAGCTTTTTGTTCTATGAACGTTTGGCAGTTTTTAATTCTCTGTCTCATGTTCCAATTCCTGTATCTTTTTTTCTTTTTTTTAACCCTCTTCTTGTTAATATCACCATGAATCCATTTGAAATCATGGCTGCCGTCTGCCTAATATTTCTCAATAATGTATGATCAAGGGCTGAATTCCCCCGAGATCTGCCAGCGTTCAAAGCAATTGCTCATTCAGTTCATGTTCCTTGTTGGGGAAAAAAAGTATCCATGCCACAAGCTCTTTGATTTGTTCTCGGCTGTATGGGTTTGTTTATGTCAGGGGGGGGAGGGGGGCGTGGAACTACACTAAAATATATGAATTTTTCCCATCTCAAAATCGAGTTCTTTCTCTTCTGTCTTCTTCTGTCCAATCGAAGCATAACTTGTTATTGCTGCGGCAGCAGCTGTAGGCACTTGCTCCATATTGATGCTTCGGGATGTAGCAATACATTAACACAGCACAAAAATTAAACTGTTTACCACGCATTTTCTGGGGCCCCATTCATCATGAGCTCTAACTTCCCTCTCCTTCCAATTATTTCTGGTGGAACTTACATTGGCTAAACTCTGAAACAATGCTCCTATAAAGAGGAGAGAGAGATGCGCATTGTGCAGTGCTATAAATAGTGTTATTGCTGGGTTATAATATTGCAATGATGGGGACATTATTAGTTCACTCGTTCTGTTAGTGACACCAGCAAACTATCTTCACACTGACTTCAACACCCACACACACACACCACACACAATCCCTGGCCCCAGCTGAAGACAGTTTGTTGTGCTCCAGTAGCTCAGACGAGGACCAGCCGTGCCGGAGTGTGTTTGGGGCGGGGGGGGGGGGGGCAGGCTGCGTGCAGCCGGACCCCGCTGGCGGCCTTACCACTCAGCGCCTGCTCAAAAGGCAGGTCCCAAACACACTCAAGAGGCTGGAAGCCATTGTTTGTACAGCTACAGCCAGACGCTCCTGACATTCCCGACCTCAGACTTGGACCTTGGAACCTTGGAACGACCTTGACCACCGACTTTGCCTGATCCCGAACTGGTTTTATGTTTGCTTGTATTTCAGAATGATATATTTTGGCTTTTGACCATCGGACTGTGATAATGACTAAGGCTTATCTTGGAACTGGACGGATTTACGACAGAAGTTATATGGGGACGGGGGGGATATGCAAATTGTCCCCAGTTTCCTCTAATTTATGACTTTACGATCACTCTAAGGGTTATCATAATTCGTTCATATGTTGCTTTTCAGGATGAAAAACACAGCCTTTCACTTTGAATTAGGAATGCGAACTATCTTGCAATGTTGTTGTTTTTTTTAATGTTGTTAAGGTTCTTGTTTTCATTGTTGCAAAAGTTTTTATCATTTTCATTCGTTGCGCACCACCTTGATGGCTTTTTGGCAAATAAGGTGGGTATATACATGTTAATTAATAAATAAATACATAAAAAATAATAAACAAACAAATAAATAAATTTATTTATTTTATTATTATTTATTTTATTTATTATATTTATACCCTGCCTTTTTTCCTGCAAGGAACCCAAGGCTGCTTACATAATTCTCCTCCTTCTCCTCTCCATTTTATTCTCACAACAACCCTGTGAGGTAGGTTAGGCTGAGAGTCAGTGACTGGCCCAAAGTCACCCAGTGAGTTTCATGGCTGAGCGGGGACTAGAACCCGGATCTCCCGGGTCCCAATCGAACACTCTCACCACTACACCACACTGGCCATTTAAACTGTTAACGTGAAGTTGGAACCCCATCAATGAAAAGGAAACTCTGCCATATCCTGACATATCCAGGTCAGAGGATATGTCAGGATACTCTGCTTTTCCTCGTTCTCCAACCTCCTCTATGTTAATCTGTCATAAACAATAGTAAAACTTGAAAGCTTGTATCACTGCATTTAAGGAGCAAGGAGGGTCAGCAGGCTACCCCGGTGCTCCAGTAGATGACATGATCGCTCCTGCTCTGGAAAAAGTCCTGGAGATGTGGTCCCCCGTGGTCTCCTGCTGTGTTTCTCCGCCACTGCACCCCCTGCTTCCAGCGAGTGGGAATTTGAATCCAACTTCTTTAGGCCCCGTGGTCTCTTTGTGACAGTTCACATTCGTGTTACCAAAAGAGAGCAATTGCATCGCCGAAAAAGAGGACACCAATGTGCATAATATTTGTACATGCAAATTGGTACGTATAGGTGACAGTTTAGACATCGTGCCTCTCATTTCAACAGAAATGCAACAAATCTCACCACGGTGGAGAAGTTTAACTAGTTGACCTGTGTGCCTAGTCTGCTGTGGATGGGCAGCTTCAAGGCCCCTGCTTCTCTTCCTTCTAATGCTTCTTTTCCTTTTTACAGGTCCTGGACTGGATAGTCCACGAAATAGAGGATACCTTCAAACAGAGGACAGTCCACTGTAAAAGAGGACACCTGGCCACCCTAGTTTGTCCTGGATGGCCCATCAAACTGAAGATCCCTTCAAACAGAGGACTGGCCTCTGTGAAAGAGGACACCCGGCCAGGTCAGGGAGAGCAGGGCTGAGATGGGATTTAAGCTTTGTAAACCACCCAGAGAGCCTTGGCTGTTGGGAGAGAAGGCAATGATGTATACGAA